>JARWLF010000282.1:0-23573 GCA_029853055.1 Scenedesmus sp. KT-U
AGCCTGTGCTGCCTTCTTGATTCCTTGCCAACCCGCACTGCCTCATACATGAAGGGCAAACCCTCCCAGCTGCCTTTGCCACTGTCGGGTCCAAACATAGGGTGCGTGCATAGAATGTCAACTTCTGGCGGCAGCAACTGCTGAAGCAACTGCTTTGGGAACACCTGTCAGGGCAACATCAGCCGAAGCTGTTTGAGTACTATGCAGGTAGTTGGCAGTGATTGTGCTTTCTCACCTGACCTCATGGCAGCAGTGCAGGATGGCATGCTGTTGCTGAAGTAGGCTTGAGTAGCTGACGCAGAGTTGAGGGTCGGAGGCTGCTGCACAAAGATAAGACTGGCTGCCAACCACGAGCATTTTACCTTTACTGAGAGCACATCTACAATGAGTGTACTGCGCTTGAGCCTGGTGATGGGTAGCTTGCGAAGCACTGGCTCCGTGCTAAGAATGCTGGTGGCGAGGATGACTACATCTGGATGTTCTTCGCAAAAGTCGTCAGCGTCTTCAAAAAATTCAGCACCAATAGCAGCTGCTTCGTTGTAGTAAGGGGTGCGGCTAGTGGCAAGGACCCTGTGCAAGGAGGCAACCATAGCAGCAGGGTGCTCAGGGACCTTGTAAATGGAGCATGTAAGCAACAGCTACATCAGGAAAGCAAGCATCAGTGGCGAACCAACCATTCCCCCTCGGCCGGGAATAAGATCTGTTGCTTGTGGACATGACTCTGAATCTGACTCATCCTCTGCAGTATAGCAGCAGCTTGCTTGTGCACACAAAGCAAGTATCCTGTTGCCGTTGTAAGCACCTGTGACCTGCTGATGCAAAGCGCTTGGCCAAAAACTGTCCGAAAGTGCCGAAACCCACGATGCCTACTGTCAGCTGCTTGTCCTTTGACAGCTTGGTCTGCATCTTATGTTCAAAGTCAAATGGCTGAGCTGCATCTAGTGCAAGCACTTGGAGGCCTGCAGCACATAGTCGAGATCACATGCATTTCAAATCCCTTGAAAACACACCCAAGAGGCTGTACTACGCTGGATGGATCATCTCAAGCAGCTATGTCTCCCAAGGCTGCCAACTATCAAGTGATGAGACGGCTGTATTGGCACTAGCATACCATCAAGTTGCTAGCCTACTATTCTCTGACAAATAACTTCATATGCCTATCAGGTACCAGATAACCGCAAATCAGAGCCATAGGCGTGGCCAACCACATGGCTGATGGTGTGGACATGGCTGATGGTCTGGTGATGGCAGTTACTGCTGCCATGGTGCACTGTGCAGAATCTGGCAGGTGCCTGTTGTCTGATGCACACCACGCTGCTGCTCACCTCTACAGGCGCCACGTTTCACTACTCCCCTACTCTTTGTTGCAAAGTACGATAAGCTTGCGCGGCTGCTATGTGCTCTAAGTGCTGGTCCAACAACCAAGGCTTGACTTTGGACGTGGTGACGGCTGCCTGGGCACGCTCGCTGACGGAAGGACTGTATACTGTGCATCAGACACACATCTAGAACAAATTGGATGCTTGATGTCCCAGCTGGCAGGGGGCTGTTGCCTATGGGCCAGGTGATGCCCGAGATGCGTGTGCTTGCTGCGAGAGAAGCTTCGGTGCAATTCAATGGATTCACATAACTCAAGGCGATCACACGGGCATGCACAAGGCAAGCCTAGAGCAGGTGAGCACGTTACGCAGACAACGAGCAGTGTAACATGTTCATCACTCTCAGGGCTCCCCTGATCATCACGTACAGCTTCCAGTTCACTCTGACATTGTAATATGCTTTTGGTTGCATCGATCCTGCAGATGACATATCTGCCTTGACGTATGCAAGTGTTTTTACACAGTGTCAACAGGGAATCTTTCCAGTCAAGTGTGAACCGTTTTTACGCGATGTACGCACCAGACAGCTGCTCAAAGTGTAAAGCTCGCTCGACATCTGCAAGTAAGCAACCGGAACACGGCACGATACGAAGCTCATCCGCGTGATAAATGGAACGTGCATGATTAGTGCCTGGTGGCAGGAGTGACATATCACGTGCACTTATGGTGTCGTGCAGGGCGCACAACCGTTCGCTGCAGGGCTGAAGGCGGTTGGCCATGGGGTAGGCACAAGTCAGTACCTCCACCCCCACCCCCACCCCCTCCACCGCCATCACAGCAGGCAGTGAGCACTTCCAGCCCAGCTGACCTGCTTCGTACAAGCCCGAAGTGGAGATCCTGGCCAGCAAACAGTGCTTCTGCCAGTGGCTTGGATTCATCCAACAATACACAGCAGGTCCGCAGCAGTCAACAGCAACAGCAGTTGTCACCTGACCAGCAAGCTGCTTTGCAGCAGATGCTGCTGGATTCCACCGTCAATCCAAAGTGGAGATGGCCGTCCTTTCGGGGTTCCGGCAGTGCAGCGCCCAGACAGCAGCAAGCCCCGAAACAGTGGCCCCAGCAGCCACCACCACCAGCAGAGCAGCGCTCTGGCAGCCAAAGACGACAGCGCCGTAATGCAAATCAGGGACAGCGAATTCAGCAGCAGGAACAGATGTATGCGCAGGAGCAACTTCAGCAGCAGGTGGCTGATTCACAGCAGCTACAGCAACAGGGGCAGTGGCAGTGGCCTTTTGTAGGCGGGGCATTCGAAGCCACTCCTGATGAAGATTTTCGTAGGAGACTAGAAGCCATGGGTGTTGATATGGTTGGCCGAAAGGGAAGAAAGCAGCAGCAGGAGACGCTGAAGGCATTTGACCAGATGAATGATAGAGAGGTGAGCTTGGTGCCCCCGGCACAAGCAAGGGCTCTCTGATTCGAAAATCGTTGATGATGCATCTTTTGGGCTCAGCTATCTTCGATAGCATGTTCATGACAGCTGTCCGCAGCGAGGGGTCACTCACTGCAACTTGCATATAGTGGGCCTTGTATTCACGCTTATTGAGGTCTGCACGCATGCAAGTCTTGTCACAGACAACGTCGCCACCATCCTATCGACAATGTGCATGGACATTACTGCAGATTGCCCGCTACATGACCCAGCTGCGTCAGAACCGCCTGGAGCGGGTACAGAACAAACAGGATGATGAAGTAGTTGGTATTGCAGGCTTGTACCTCACTGTCACCTTGGTCATTCTGTTGATGGCTGCCCTGGCCAACTTGCCTATATGATGGATGTGCACAAGGGCCCCTTGAATGGTATGATGTCAGTGGGACAAAGGCAAGGTAATGGCTAAAGTGGGGACACGCTGGCCTCTGTCAAGTGACGGCTGAGGTGTAACCACCACTTGTGTATGTATATCAGGGTTGGTATAGATATTGCCTACTCTGAGCAGCCATGCCTGAAAGCCATGCCTATCAGTGTTTGTTGGTTTGTCAAGCCATCCCTTGATGCAATGGACATATGAAAGTTGAGCTGATGAAGGTCATCAGGAAAGTATCTGGCAACAGATGCCAGCAGCGCGACCGATTGGGATATATGGCTTGGGTGGCCTCACCACACTGTGATGTGATGGTGTCTGGTATATTTGTAGCATCAGTGACATATCACTATCGTATATACACAGGCAGTACCAGCAACCACGTTATTGCATGTGAGAGGCAAGTAGGTCCAGTAACTGGTACTTTGTGGCCAAATACTGAGCAAGCATGTTGCTCTTTAGTGCATATCCTTGCTGCCAGCTTGCTTACTATGGGTTCTTCAGGAGCAGACTATGCAGTGGTTCCGACTTGTGCAGCATTGTGCAAGGTTCAAAGATGCGCATCACATGAGGTGTAGATGATTTGGCAACCATGAGAAGATGTTGATGTGGAGTCAAGTCTTTTTGCTGTGCAGTTCTCTGAGGTGCATATTGGCTCACTGGCAATCCGACCACTGCGGCAGCAGTCTGCAGCATAGCTTATGTTTCCATGTTGGCCTGGCTGGGCATGGTCAATGTGGGTATCCACTTTGTTTACGGGCCACGGGTCACGGCAGCTGGGGATGTGAGGGGGCATTGCTGACAGTAGGGTGTATTTGACAACGATGTCAGCTGTTGATTGCTCGGTCAAAGCTGCTAGTGACAACTAACGCCAGTAGTAGATGTTTTGGGGGTATATCTTGAATGTTGTAACCCAGTGAACTGTGCATTTGCGATGCCAACTCGTTTCGTGCTTCCGTCTCCTGCGCGATCGCACATGCCAATATAGTTTGTTCAATAGCCTACTGTGGAGGGCAAGCTTGACACTCATTATATTCTTAAAATGAGTCAATACGGACAGTATGGCCGTTACGGCCAGGGTCAACAGCAACCGCAGGTGCGCTGAGCAGGATATCTTGGCTTTGTTCCTCAGCACGTCAGCATCTGAAGTGCGCTGCCCTCACATCACTTGCATAGATCCAACTAGTGACGGACTGCTCTACTGCTTCACAGGCATACAGTGGCTATCAACAGCAACAAGCTGGCAGCTATCAGCAACAGCAGGCAAGCTTAGCAGGGATGGGATCGTGTTTTGGCCAGCACCCACCAGTTACACACAATGTACCTTGCCTCATTGCCTCATTGCTGATGTTATGCAGAGCCTAAATGAGCCTTGCACTAGGTTCGGTGGCATTGTACTTGTCTGCTTGTGTTTACTTCGTCTGTAGGCAGGGCCGTGTAGGCAGGAGTCAGCTGCCTCTGAGTGTAATTTTGCCGTGCACCTTGTGACTTTCTTTCTCGTCTGTTGCAGCAGGCTGCTTCTTATCAACCAGGTGGTGCGCCAGCGCAGTCTCAGCAGGCCTATGGCACCAGCACAACTGCGTACAGCTCCACTCAACAACCGACAGCTTACGTACAGCAGCAGCCAGCATCACAGCAGCAGCAGCAACCAGCTTACGCACAACAAGTTGCTGGTAGCACATATGCACAACCCCAACAGCGTCCAGGTGTACAGCAGCAGCCGTATGCTGGCGCGGGTGCGACAAGTTACCAACAGCCAGCTCAGCAGTCATACGGCACGAATGTGACCTACGCGGCATCCGCTGCTGCAGCTGCAACCTACACAGCGGCGAATCCAGCTTCAGGTACTTACCAGCAGGTCACTGTGGCAGGTTATCAACAACCTCAGCAGCAACAGCAGCAGCAACAGCAACAACCACAACAACAACAACAGCAGCAGTATACCACCACAAGCTATCAACAGCCCAGCCAGCCTACCGCAGGATACGGCACTAGTACAACAGCGTACACTGCCACGCCTGCTGGTACAGCCACAACTGTCTATACCACCCCCGCAGCTGGCGGCGGCTATCAAACAGCTGCCGCGTCTGCTGCTCCAGGTCAGACTGTGTACACCAGTCAGTCATACAGCAATACAGAAGCAGCCAAAGCCCCGACTTACAGTACACAGCAATACGGTCAGGCGGTACAGTACAGCAGCACAGCTGCTGGTGGTGCAGGAGGGTATGCGGCGGCTTACGGACAGGCGAGCAAGTTCAGCAGCAGTCAGGCAAGTACTGGTGCTGCTGGTTACGGTACTGCTCCTGCAGGAACAGGCGGGTATGGCACTGCTGCTACAAGTCAAGCTGCAGGGTATGGTTCCCAGGCCGGGGGGACTACTAGTTACCCGGGAGGCAGCAGCTCTGCTGCTCAGTATGGAGGCCGGACAGGCGCTGGTGGCGGCTATGCAGGGGGTTCTAATGCTGGGGTGGGTTCAGGGGGTTATGGTGGGTCTGCTGTTGGATATGGTGGTAGGTCCACTGCTGCTGCTGGAGCTGGTGGATCGTCAAGAGCTGCCCATGCTGCTAAAGGTGCTTATGGAGCAGTGCCGCCCCCTGGTGCTTCTGCTGCTACTGCTTCTAGTGCTGGAGGGAGAGGTGCGCTGATGATGACGACTCCTGCCAGGAGCTGCTATACGCTGCTGTACCAACCACCTCTGACTCTTTGGGCCCTTGCATGGAGTTACTAAGAGTTGTTACCTTTCGTCACTTCAATCCTGCTGCTTGCTCTCTTGTTGCAAACATTTGTAACTTGTCCCAAGCATGTTGGTTGTTTTATGCTGTTTCATGTGTATCTGATACCATGTGCTAGTAGATTCATTCAGTGGCGGTCTGGTAAATGGAAATCTCTGAACGGAGGCCTCATCAGTTGGACACATCTGACTGCGACCAGGGTTTTGTGTATCTGGCTATCTGCAATCTAGCGGTGTGCTGCTGTGCAAGCGTACCACAAGGATGCATGTTGCTGCTTCTGGCTGTCTCTGCTGCATCAGCAACAGCTGCTTTGCTGACCAGTCAACCAAGCGACTTGTCATCCCTGTACTGCTGTCCGCAGGAGTTCCAAGCGCTCAGCAAGCTTGGCAGGCATCCAACGCAGCTGCTCTGGCACTTGCTGCTGGAGGTGCGGGCAGCTATGCAGGCAAAGGTCGAGACAGCTCAGGCGCAGGAAGCGGCAGGGACTCTGGCAGATACAGTGGCAGAAGTAGCAGAGGGGACGATAGAGGCAGCAGAGGAGATGACAGTAGAAGTAGAGGAGATGGTAGGGCTGGGCGAGCAGATGATAGGGGGGGCAGGGCTGACAGAACAGAAAGGGGTGACAAGGGCAGAGGAGGCAGGATTGACAGGGCCGAGAGGGCATCACCTAGAAGGGTGAGTACTGCATGCAGGAAACTCTGACTTTGTTGAATGAAGCTGCTCAGAGCGCATGATTAGCTCATGCAGTATGCAAGTACATGCGCTGCAAGTGCCCTGCCTGCACATGCAGGAGTATGCAAAGCATGGAGCAGAAGCTTGCTGCTGCATCCAATCAGAAATTTCAGCACCCTATCATGTACCTTAGATCAAGTGCTGACACAGTCCAGCTGTATTGCTGTTTGCTGCTGCTGACTTCCTGCAGCAACCACAGAGTTCACCACGTCGTCCAGCTGCTCCTGCGCCTTCATCAGCAGCAGACCGAGCTCGCTCACGCAGTCCTCCAGTACGGCGTCCTGAGTATGCTGTGCGTGTGCCGCTGTACCCCTTTGCCACTCCTGTGCGCGACTACAGTGAGGTAGCTAGGCGCTACACACACATGTACATTGTACCGGACTTTGCTAAGGTGGTCTTCAGGTGGCCAGAGGTAAGCTGTGCACACAATACAATAGTCTGTACAGACAGCTCTATGGGGTCTCATCTACAGCAGCTTGCTGTGTATCACAAGCCCAGCTTCTTGCATGCCAGCTCATCTGAACGACAAGGACATAAATGCTCATGTGTCCTATGCTGTCCTCATCATTCCTGCAGAAGCACAGGGGCCAAGCTGATGCCATAGGCTGCACTATAGTAAAGCTGGACAAGCATGCTGCGGTTAGCTACCACCCCACAGCAGCAGACAAGGCCCTGAAAGAGAAGCTGAGAACGAAAGACAGGCATGGTGGCAAGGACAAGGAGTCAGGCTCTGAGAGGAGGTCACCTGGGTGGAGCTGGGGCAGTAAGAAAGATGACAAAGACAAGAAGAATGAGACGGATAAGCAGGGAGTAGATGAGGATAAGAAGATTGAACAGAGCGAGGATGGGAAGCAGGCCCCAGAGGCAGCTGCTGGTGTTGGTCAGCAAAAGGTAGGGTTGAAAGTTGGAGTGCACGCGACAGGGCAGTGGTGCAAGGCTGGTCCTGCTGTGCACAAGTACAATTGTTGACCAGGAAACCTGCCTCAGTACTGATTTTACTGTATGGTACGTATGATCATTCATCAGCTACAGTTGTGTCTATATGTCTTGTCGCAGGAGCATGCTGCAGGTGATGCAGTTGCTGACAAACGCACACCTGCAGAGGTCGCTGCAGCAGGTGCCAAAGCAGCAGACGGCAGAGCAGCAGATGGTGTAAAGAAAGAAGAGGTGGATGAGGTGGATGATGGTGCAGCAGACGAACTTCTCACTCAGATCGAACATGATGTCATGGAAGCTCGTCTCGTAGATGGAATGATATGGGTGGTCAAAGTGAGGCAATGCGTCTGGCTATCCTGCACGGCTGTTTGTATATATACATGCCGGCTGCTGAATGAACTGCTGTCAGATAAGATTGCATGGTGTCCTCAAGCATCCCTACAGTAGACAGTCACCCTGCTGAGTACCATGATGCAGACATGTGAGACACGTGCAGCTTGTCCTCTCTGCTTGTGTCTTAGGGCTTGTGATGTTGTCTGCTCACCACTGCTGTACTTGCTGTCAATGTGCCCTGCAGGCTGTCTTAGTGTGTGGACTGAACGCGCAACAAGTTCATTCTGTTATAGCGGGCCCAGCACATGCAGGCAAGTCATGCTGCCTGTGTTCAGCTGTACTGCTTGCTGCACAGCATACTGATCAAGAAGAGACAATCCAGCTGTGCACGTGTGCTTGTGTCTGTGCTCACCCCTCTGCAAGTGTCCTCACTGTGAGTCCAACACCTGTGCTGTCTGTATGATGTGTGTTTGTGCCTCACAGGTGGCCACCATCTCAGCAGTCAGCTAAGGTTTGTTGCGCTGCGTAATGCTGCCCGGCCTGCTGACCTGTCACCACTGGGTGGACCCTGGGACCCTGAATTAGATGGTGGCGACCCCGCCAGGTATCACTCACACATTGTATCTGTCATTCACCTGTTTGAACGTACTACTGTGTCATCATATTGCTATCATGGAGACACTCGCTCAAACAAACGGACTTGAACACACTGACTGCACTCTACTGCAGTCATGGACTGCCAAGAACCTGGTCACACCTTTATACTGAACACATCCCATCTTGTGCTACTGCACTGAGCATATGACCCACAAGCTGCTGTCATGTCACACCACAACCTGCAGTGGTGATGATGCTGGGCTCGTCCGTGCTTTGGTGCGACACATAAAGCATCAAGTAGGGCTGGACATCAGCGGACTCGGGCCAGAGGCATGGACACGCTTTGCTGACATACACTACAGCAGGTTGGTATGGTAAGCTGGTTTATATCAAACAGTACAACACCATGTGGTCGTATATGGCAGTCTCACCTGCCGAGATATCTGCTGCGGGTGGTTGTCCGCCAATCCTGGATGCAGTATTGCCTTGTCCTGTTGATTTGCCTCCCATTCCCTGGGCTGTAAGATACTCACGAAGCCATTGACCAACCAACTGGGTGTGTGCTGCTGTTGCTGCTGCTCCTCTCTTGATGCCGAACACAGGTCAGGAGCCACCCAAACAGACCCTGCGTCTGCTGCCAGTGCTGCAGTTGAAGCAGGACTCTTGAAGCGACTGCAGGAGCAGCAGCAGCACCAGCAAGCAGACACTGCCAATCCATTTGATGCATCTGCAGCTGCTGACATTTCTGGTGTCGTACCAGCAAGTAGTGTTGGGGCCTGGTTAGAGGGTATCCAGCAGCTGGCTGACCATGACCCTGCTGGTCAGGTGCAATCACAGGTTACTGCGCTGTATGTGATAGACATCAGTAGCTTGATGCCCAAGCCTGTACCACAGAAGTCCCCTAAAGCAGAAGTAGATGTCAAGGCCGAAGTCAAGCAGGAAGCCCACCATGAAGATGAACAGCAACAGGAGCAGATGCTTGTCAAGGCAGAGCGTCTGGAGCAGCAGGAAGGTCGACAGAAGGATAAGCCACCAACTGCAGAAGTAGCTTCTGCTGATGTACCTGCGACAGCTGATGCTGTAGCGGCAGCAGCAGTAGTAGCAGAAGCTGGTGTTGATGCTGAGATGGCTGATGCCCCTCAGCCTGGTGCTGCTGCTGGAGGTGATGCTCTGGCCGACGCTGCTGATGTCAAGATGGTGGATGCTGGCGCCGATGCTGATGCTGGTCCTGATGATGGAGTTCGTGAACAAGCAGATGATGTTGGGGGCAGTCAAGGTGGGTTGGGGCTGTGCCAGATCTGCGAATGGGGCAGTATTCTGTAATCAGCTCATCCAGAGCTCGGGGGTGCAGGAGGTGGGGATCTTGCTTGTTTGCTATTGTGATGCATTGATGATGCAATCTTGCTGGCTGCTATCCTATCCGTCGATCAGTGATGTGTAGCAGTAGCAGTTTCAATGCATGCCAAGTCAACTTGGGCTGTTTGAAGGATGTATTTGATGGCGGGCGTTGCTCATTGGTGTTATTTTCAAGCACATGCTGCTTGCTCTTGCAGTGGAGCAACTGTTGCCTCCTGCACTCGAAGAGGAAGCTGAGGTGGTAGCTCAGGCAGATGCTCCTGTAGCAGCAGCAACAGATGCAGCAGATGCTCCTGCAGCAATTGCTGCAGCTGCAGCGGCAGATGAAGACTGCAAGGGAGCTGAGCAGCACCAGGACCAGGCAGCAGGGGCAGTGCAGGTAGAAGACCCAAAGGTCAAGCAGCAGGATGCTGTGGCCGAACCAGTGCAACTCGGAGACCCACATGTCAAAAAGATTGCAGTCAGTAACGGAAGCACTGAAGTCAAAAACAGCAAGGTGACGTGTCTGCTTTTTGCTGGATATTGAGCGTATGCTTTGACCAGTCGGCAAGTCCTCAAATTCATGTAGCTCGTGCTGGGATTCTTTTCATGCATGTAAGGTGTCCAGACTGCTGGATGTTCACAGGATAAATTATCAAACAGTGCATGGGCTTCTTTGAGCAACCAAAGTTCACCTGTCTTACACAAAAGTCTGGAAAGCTATGACAATAGCTTTGGTTAGCATTGTTGGATGCTGAAGCCACATTGACAAGTACCAGTGCTTGTTTTGCTGTCTTTGCAGATGCCCCCTGGCTTGGACAAGCCACCCCTCACCCCAAGGGGCAAGTCAGCTGCTGCTGCTGCTGCTGCTGCTCCCCCTGCTATTACCCTTAGTGCATTCAGACATAAGGACATGCTGCTGGAACCACACACATTCACACTCTCAGGCGGGGCACTAGCAACAGCGTGTTAGATACCTTGCTGGTCTAACCATGTTGTACGGTTTGTCTCAGTATGAAGCAGCCATGCGTCTGTGTGTCTACTGCATGTTGTCAGATGCGCTGGCACCATGTCTTCCCTGGTGTCATCATGCCCAAGCTATAATCTCATGTTTAGCAATGCCCTGATATCATACCAGCACACAAGCATCATTACGGCCGAGAGCAAACTCACACTAGCAGATGGCGCAGGTACCTGCAGTGTAAACTATTTGAATCGAGCAAGTCAATGTCATGGGATGTCTGTTTGTTGATGAAGAGTGAACAGCATGAAAAGATGAACCTCTGTCTTCGTGCTGCTAGGTCTACTTGACTATGATGAGCAAGATGATCAGGAGCCTCTGATGGAGTTGTCTCTGCTAGCTGAGGGCTTCCATGAGATGTTGATGAAAGACTATGGAGACAGGATAACACAAGCACTTCTAGCTGGCAGGTCAGCTCAGTCTACGCAGCAGCAGGACTGTGGTGTTGGTTTGTTATCTAGTTGTGTTTCATCTGGTGTGAATGTATGCATGACATGGTTGCACAGCCAGTACATCTGAACAGAGCTGAATGTGTGTACCACCTGATCATAATGCTGAGCGGATCTACTGAGCAGTATAGCCCAATCGTGCAAGCTACTGCCTCTGTTTACCCTGTTATATTGTTTCGTCAGCAAGCTGTGACACGGGGCACCTCAGTACATGCTGTGTGGCAAGCATAGATCAATATGTTGACTCTGTGCACTGCTGTTCTGTAGGCACAGTGCCTGGCGTAAGGAGCTGGATGAGGAAGCTGCTCGACTGAAAGTGAAGGAGGAGCGCAGGCAGAAGGATGAAGAAGACAGGAAGGTGCGGAACGCAGTGAATATCTGCATATATGCTTTTGCACCTTGCAGCGGTACTCGATCATTGCTTGCCAGTACAGAAGCATCACCACTCATGACCTGTATCAGCCACGGCACCAGGAGGTGTGTCTGGTAGAATCGATAGTCAGCAGAGTAGCAAGAATTGCATCAACAGCTCACATGGCTGGTTCTGTATCAACACAGATTGCCATATGTCAGTCACGCTGACCTTGATCAAGCCGCTGTCTATTACTCCAGCACAAATCAAAATTCTCAAATAGCACTAGGTGAACAGATTGCCTGCTACTTCAGCACCTTACACCAGCAGACTTGCATCATAGTTGTTGGGTAACAGCCTGTCATTGACCTTCCAATGCTTGGAGCTGGATGCAGCGTCGTGATGATCGTCGGAAGTTGGAGGAGAGCCGCAGCAAGGAGGATGAAGAGAACCTGAAGAGGAAAAGAGACAGAGGAGAGGTGGGTGGGATGATCAGGAAGTCACCAAATGCACACCATTGATCACCAAATGCACACCAATGATCACCAAATGCATACCAATGATCACCAAGTGGTCGCCGAGTGCAGGTTGTTACTGTCACTTGTTACATCTCAGCTGCAATCAGTGGGGCCCATGTGCCCTGAGCAGCTCATTCTGATGACAATTCTGTTGGCTGTACCGAGCTAACCACCAGATGATGTAGTCAATTTACATTAACTTGCTGTTGCTCACACAGGGCAGATACCGCGTCAGATACAACGTCATAGTACCTGTGCAGGATGTGTGCTGTGTGCTAATGCTGTGTGCTGAGATTGGAGTTTGTTGCTGCCACAGGATGAAGGACATGAGGCAGGAGCCAAGAAGCCAAAGACTGCAGCTGACTCCGACAAAGCGGAGGAGCCCTCATCAACAGCAGCAGCAGCAGCAAGTGGTAGCCAGGCAGCGGACGGGGTTGAAAGAGACAGCCATGCCCAGCAGAATGACAAGAAGGATGCTGCTGATGGTGAGGTCGTTGAGCACTGGCAATATGCAGTCTACCTAGGTGGGAGGTTTAGCTTTCCCAATTGAATTCACCTGTGGTTACAACCTCTTGGTTTGCCTGCTTGCAGGTGCTGCAGCTGCTGACAAAGCCAAGAAGGACAGCAGCAGTACTGACAGGCCAGCAAAGAAGAAGACTCAAAAAAGAATCAATGAACCTCTACTAGCTGCATTTAGGTAGGTCTGGCATAATTGGGTTGTAGTACTAGCACATGTATGCTGTACATGTGACGTCTGGGGTGCTGGCTGCAATCTATGTTCGTGCTAGCAGCGAGCGCTATGCTGCTGTTGAGGCGCCTGCGATAGTGGCGTCTTCTGCTGCTGCGTAAACTCTGCTGTGGCTTGCTCCGGACTCATGCTGCTTCTGCTGTCTTTTGAAGGAGCACAGAGTGCTACCGGGCGCCAGGGTGGGGCCTATTGCTACTGTATGTAAACTGCTTGCAGCCACTAATCTGTCAAGCTTTCTACACTGCTTTGTGTGCTTCTGTCAAGCTTCTCTCAGTGCTTTGTGTGCTGCATATTGCTATAAATCATGCCCCCAGGTACTTCGACAAGACAGGCACAGGTTACCTTCGTGTTGAGGACCTGAGGCGCATCATTCACAACCTTGGTGCTGGTCTGTGTCACCGGTCAGTGAAGGCGCTGGTGCACAGTGTGGCGGATCCACAAGGTGGTTGGAGGGGGGAAAGAGTCTACTACAGGTCGGTGCACGCAGTTCCCAGTCCACACATCTGTAAACCCCGGTGCTTGTACAGCTGAGTACAAGCCGCAGCAGACCGGTGCTGTGTTTGCAGTCAGCATTGAGCATTTGATGGCTATGTATTGACTGATTGTTTGGGGGCGGTTGTGTATGGCCTTCACTGAAGCTAGGAGGTGGTCTTCTTGCGGTCAGAGGATGTGCATAGATGTCGCTGATGCCTCTTTCATTTTGCCATACGGTACAGGGACCTGACTGATCTTGAGGTGCCAGTAGCAGAAGGCAAGGCTGCAGATGGGCCTTGCAAGTGACAGTGATGCAGAGCTTGGGCCCTTCCGGCGTGTTGGCAAGTACCAGAGCACATCAGTGCAGCAACGCAGTCACACGGCAATCTCAACTAGTCAGTATCTCTCACAGCTGTAGGTGACCTCGAAAGGTGGATGGGTCGCTGAGGTCACTAGGACTGTTGGGTATGCCTCAACAAACTGGGGCTTAAGGACCGTACTTCTGAGGCTCATCGTGAGCTGATTGGCGTGGGTCAGTGCAGACATGCAGCCTATGTGCTCGAGGCATCTTGCAGCTTAGGATGGTGGGATGCAGGCAGCAGTGGCTGCTGTCTGCTGCACATCATCAGCACTTGCTGGCTGCTTCTGTTACATTACAGACGTCTCAGGTAGTGCCAGAAGTCAACATGACACCGTGTGCGAGTTGGGCGAGAGCATCGTGCGGTCTTTGCGACAGTGCATTCGCACAGCGTGCAGAGAGTGCAAGTGCAGCAGACTGGGTCAAACGTTTCAAGCATGATGAAGCAAGATCATTTCCTCTGTATCATACAGACGGCGGCCGCGAATGGCAAGAGCGGCCCAAAGTCTGTGACTGTAGACAGCAAACGAGGATGCGTCGAAGCTCGCAGTCTGGCACCGTGTCGGTTGTGCCACGGCGGTATTGTCGACTCGGCACGGCTCCGCCGCGCGGTGCGCAAGCTTGAGCTACTGTCGACGCTGCAGTAGCTCTGGCAGGGTTCATTCTTCATATTGCAGACGATGTGCAGGCTATTGAGAGCCTTTGCGTACGATCAGCTGTATAGGTACATGCACGCCAGGTTACAGAGTGACGGCAAGCTATTTGGTGACCTCGCTGCTAGTCTTTGGTTGTGGTAGACGATGCCACCAATCGTCCGACGTCGGGGAACATTGCAATCAACACACACATGTGAAGGGAGAACGTGACTACGCCATTCAACATCACAGAATGGGTATCCAACTCAGCAAGTTTGATGGCAAGGTGTGCTGTATACCAGGGGTCGCATCTGCGTCGTCCAGAACGTTTTGGAGGCGCCGAAGGCGCCTTCAAATCGAAGGAGTCCGACCCCGTCGTCTGGTGGGACGAAGATTTTGACCGCTTCCCCGCTAGTACAGTACTGCCGGGACGATTTTCCCGAGATACCGCTTCGAAACGAAGCTTCCGAGCACCGGTACCGACCGGGTCGTTATCTGGACGAAAGTCCCCAGGGGAAGATGCGCCCCCCTGCTGTACACAGAGGCTCAGCTGTTAAGTTCAGTCCTTCCGATGGGCATCAACTCGTCCAAAGCTTCAACCAGAAAATGTGGAGTGTTGTTCTAGCTGTCGCAGCGTCTGTTGTAGGTCGCTGAGTTGAAGTCAGTTGACTGAAACAAGAGCAATATCTGGACTAGCAGTACTAACTCAGTTAGGAGACCACCTCCCGTGTAAACAACTCATGACTCAGGATGATCATCATCATGGTTGATTCATCATCATCAACAGTAGAATGCAGTTTGTGATGTTACATCAGGAGTTACATCTGTAGGTGTCTTGCATGTTGGCACAGAAGTCTGTGTTGTGACTCATGCTATTGGTACCTGGAAGCACGCATGCGCAGCTGTACTGAACATGTTGAGTAGAAAGAGGCTTACAAAGAGGGTGGTCACATTTCACAGTGACCGGTGATGAAGTGTCATGCATTGCCGAAGCAGACTGGTGATACACAGGAAGGTAATGAGGTTGTCCAACACAGGTTAGTCTTATACAGGCTGGTATCTGACCACATGGTCATGACCACAATAGCTGCGAGCTACCGTAGCTATTATATACTCGGAGTATGCTGAACAACATGTGTAGCATGTGACACAGCTCCTAACATCTCATGCACGATGACAACATCTGATTTTTATGAGCACAAGACACATCAGGTAACTCAGCAACTGCTGACACTGCTGCTATTCCTGAAGGATGTGAAGGCACTGCCCCATTCCAACAGACTGCTGCGCCTGCCATTGCTAGAGCTGCCACGCCACCTGCTGCTGACCTTGTTGGCTGTATCACTGCTTGTGGTATCAGGCACGTTGCTGATGACTAATGCCTTCTTACACCAGTCCGCAAGCTTGCTAGAGTATGTGCGAACGCCCTTGACTTTGTCATGCAGCTTGCTGTCAAACAGTACAACAGCGCAGTTGGCATCAGTACTAGCTGTGTCCAGCTCACTACCGCTACCTGTGCCCTGGCCAGCAGACTCCTCCTGAGAGTTATCATCCACAGGCTCGTTCGCTGGTGGTGGGTAGCTGCTTCCGGTTGGGGCTACCACATCAACATATGTGGGGGGGTTACCGTGCTGCAGCTGCACGGCAGTGACAGAGCATTTAATGGTGCTGTCAGACAGGACCTGAATCTGGACGATGACGCTGTCTGCACCGTCCAGCTGCTGCTGTAACTGCTCCACTTGCTGCTGCAACTCCTGTCGTCGGCAGATCAGCTCTGTTCTGTGAGTTGCCACGGCCTCACATTCGGTTGCATGCAACTCAGCCAGGTTGTTGATGCCGCATTGGAGCTCCTCCTGTTCTACTTGTAGAGCCTTGACACTCTGGGACAGGTTCTGCAAGCACGACAACAGTGTGGATTACTCAAAGACCGGTTGCTGGTAGGCTGGTGTGAGCAGTTGCAGCTGGATGCTTTCCAAGACTTGCTGCTCAGATCAAAATCAAAACCAGAGAAAGACACTTTATAAACAGCGCCGAAAGGATAGTGAGTCACAGACTGGATTCGTCGAAGTCCTAACGACGAGACCTTACATACCTTGAGTTTTCTGTGACCAAATACTGGCAGGCATCCACAAGCTGGCATGCGGACAGATGCCTTTGACCTCTTGCTGAATGTTGCGGACCTTGCCTTGTTCATGATAGCGCTGATGGTTTTCATCTTGAGCTGCATTCTGCAGACCTACGGTATGAACCAGAAAGACTCGCGTGAGTCGGCGGCAATGTCCATGCCTGGCCCCACATATGTCTTGCAGAGACAAATCTACGATTCCAGCACTGTACCAGCACTGTATCGAAAGCTCTGCTTACGGCATGCACACAAGCTCGAGACAACATCCCCTGCTGCGAAGGCTGTAAGCCTTCCGTCAGGCAAACATGACTTGGCTGCCGACATTGCTGGACGAAGGAAGTGTGCTGAACAGAATGAGAACTCGCAAAGCTTCTTACCCAAAATAAGATGCTACTACCAACAGAAGACGTGCTGTTCTCGACAGGACGGCTGCGGGTTACTGAGCTGCTCACTGCCGGGATTTTGTTGCCAGTGGTGAACTTAAAAGTTCAGCGAAGGACAACTGTAAAGTCTGGGTGCAGTTGCAGAATGTGACGCTGACATAAAACAGCGGAGAAAGACTGAAACCACAAAGACCGAAATGACGAGGCTTAGCTAATCAGCAGCCACATGCCTGGGAGCTGCGGCAACTGCCAAGCCGGATGCAACACGGGCGAGTGTTGGAGAAAGAATTGCTTGCAAACTGGCGGAATAAACATCATGGAGTCCTCCTAAGAAGCATATCAGGGTCCCGACCTGTCTCGTCGATCTCAGGCACGGCGTGAGTACGGTGCGGATGATGACACGTGTCATCATATATAGTTACTTTCATGCAGATATATTCGTAGCGTGTCATCATGTGACATGCCGCTGAGCGCCAAAACTTAAACAGGGTTGGCAAGCTCGCAGATAGATCTGCTGCATTCAGCAAGGACGGGAACATCACCGAAAGGCAAGCAAGGACGCCAGCTCGTTAGCTCTGCTACTCACCGCATTTCAAGCCGTACCCAATTCTCAGCAGCTGCTCTGTTTGGCAATAATCACTCTACATGCCTCGCCCGGAAACAACGGGGAGTTACTCTCAGCAGAAGCTACTCAGAAGCTCTGCTAGTACCAGGTGGTGAGTGCCTTGGCTGCGCTATGCTAGGCTGCACTGCTAAGCTCTGCCGGAGCCATGCTTCAGTCCCCACTACAAGCTGCTGCTGCTGTTGTTGAGCTCCAAATCCCAAGGCGTTAGGCTCTGCTCTACCTACAGCAGTAGTATCCCACAACGGCTGCCCCTGCTGCTGCTGACCTATACTCCTCTTGTAGCATAAGTAGTGCGCTAAAGTCCCGTTTGGATACGCGACAGATACTGCTCCTCCCATACGCTTGTGACAGATGCAGCACGCTCGTTCAAAGGTCAAAGTAACAACCCGTTGTTTGACTTTGACCAGCTCCTCTCGTGCCATCAGGTTCTCAGCTTTCCTGAGGTGCTGCACTACTGACAAGTTGCGCTTCTGCTCCGTGTCATATGTTAACATGCTGGCCAGCAGCGAGGATACATCGCTCAGTGGCAGCTGCTCTGGCAGAACATTCAGGACCTGCATCTCAGCAACAGATAGCGTTTACTTTAACGCATGTCACTCATAAGGCTGCTTGGGCTCCAAGAAAGCAGCACCAGACTGCAGGACTGCTCGAGCATGCAACGATGAAAGCATCAGGTGGATAACAGTAGGAATGCATGATACTGCTGTTCACATCTTCCTGTGCTTGTGCGCCACAGCAGTAACCAAAGAGCTTGCATGTCACAGCAGTGCTGGGCACTTGAACTTCACAATCACCTGTAGATGATTGATGCGGGCTGTCTTGCGCGCCAACAGCTCACTCAGTTGCCTCCATGATTCTTCATCTACTGCTACTGCCTCCTGCTGCTGATTCTGCATGTCCGTGAAGGTGGTAGCTGCTGATGCTGCACCATCTGTGCGGCCTGGGCCCTGCAAGAAACATGAAGCATGGTAACAGATGAGCCGTACGCGTTTGACGGACAGACTCCCTGCCTGCTGGGTGCGTCCACACATGCATTTGCAACCCACAGTGCAACGTTCCTCAAGGCATCCCTAATACTTCCCATACATCCAGGCGCCAGATGGTCGGGCAACAGCAGTAGCTGATATCTGTCAGTGCACTGGTCTCCGATACAGCAGGCAGCTTGTACTACATCAACAAACCGTCCAGATCATGCAATCAGCCTACACCGGACTATTGTGCAACTCAGGCCGGTTCATATGGCTGCCTAACCTACAACATGATCAGCAGACAGTGCCAACACCCCACCTGCAGCACAGCATCAACCAACTCCATATAGATGTCCTGCGGCTGCGCACCAAAGCGCAAAGCCGGCCACATCCGCTTCCCTTGTATCAGCGGTTTCCGACTCTTCACCCCCTGCTGCTGCTTGTTCTGCTGCCGCTGCGGCTTCTTGACCTTGCCCCAGCCGCCCCCTGCTGCTGAGGCACTTACAGCTATACTAGTACCAGCCAAGCCTTTCTTTACCCCTAAACCGCCAGATACTGCCGCAGAATAATCCGCCTCATCTGATACAAGACGGACTGCCCTTGCTGTATCTAGCTGTGCATTGGCTGTATCTGTTGCTGCAGTACTGTCAGACACCCCGGCTGCTGTGTCACTAGGAGTCCCGGAACCAGCAGCACCAGAGTCAGCGGAGGTCCCGACCTGCTCTGCAGGTGTCACCGAAGGTGCCGCCCCAGTGAGTGCCGCCACCCCCGCCTCATAAACCCTATCACAATACTGCTCTGCGAGATCTATTGCCTTCAGATCATGAATATACACTGACAAGGCTTCCCTATGGCGACCTAATCGCTCCAGCATGAGTGCCCGAATCTCCAGCAGCTGCCCTTGACCTAGTTTCGACAAGACATACTCTGGGTTAATGAAGTCAGATGAATAAACCAGCTCCCGAAGTCGTTGGTAAGCATCTCGCCTGTGTGGAGTGTGCAGCTGTGCAGTGGTGGGTGCAGGAGATACAGCCCTGCTGCCAGGTGTTGCTGCTGCTGAGCCTCCTGCTATCTCGGAGGCTCGTGAACCCTCCTCAGAGGCCTTGGTGTCACCAGAGGTCCCTTCATGGGTGTCGTCTGAGGTCCCAGAAGTGGTGTCACCCGAGGTCCCATCCCTGGTGTCACTGGGAGTCCCGCCTGGCTGGCTAGCTCTTGGTCCCTTCCACTGATTGGGATCATCAGGGAACAGTTTCAGAGGCTGGTGGGGTCGGGATACCAACAGATCTGATAGCCCAAGATGTCTGGCATGAGCCTCAGAACTGCAGAGATATCCAGAGCACAGAGATCATCAAGTTGCTTACGAGGCTGAAGCAGGTACCAGCAAAAAGAAGCAATGGGATGCAGCTGAAGTATGGAACATGGACATATTGCTCCAGTGCAGGGCACAGAGTAGGCTGATCAGTGCTTTAGACAGGCAGTGCTTTTGAGTTGTCCAACATAGCAATCACACTTGACGTTTTTCATCAACAAAATCAACACGTTCAGTATAACCTTTTCTCTCCATCTCTCTCTTCTTCCAGGGCCATATGCAGATATATCAGCAGCAGTTCACTGTGAACCTCTTGTGGTGTAGCCAGCCCAAGATCAAGCGCAGATTCAAGATATACAGCGGTGTAGCTAGATGCATGAGCCTGCAGGAAAGATGGCAGTCGTCGTATCAGCATAGCGTAACAAGAGTAGCAACAAGAGCAGGCAAGCAATCCAGCCATCAGGGTCCAAGTCTTCTGATTGAATTTAGACATAGCACATGCTGTCCAGCAGAAGCATTAGCTACAATTCTAGATGATCTGTAGCACACCTGCATGATTGGCATCACCAAGTCTATGCTCAAAGGTGGATTCATGGACAGTAATGCCTCTAAGCCAGCCTCTGGATCAGCTTCTAGTATCCAGCCAGCATGTTCCTGAATGAGATCCATATCTTGGGGGAACATGGCAACCAGGTAACTGCAACATGACCAGGTGGAAAGGGCAACAATTGAAGTAACCGATCTGTGATTGGACTTCACTACAGGAGTTGAGAACATATCTACTGCACTAGTGAGGCATGAAGTACCAGCATGGATTTCAGAACGGACTGGTTGCTGTCCCAGAAGGCACCAAGGTCATATTTGTGATCTGCTGCCTTGCACAAAACCCCTGTGTGACCTTTATTCAAACACATACACACAGATAAATCAAGACACACAACTCAACTGACGTCTCCAATACCACCCTTTGGCAAACTGTGTATAAACAACAAACAGCTAGTAGTATGCCACGATGCTGGTTGACCATCAAATTTCACCTGCTGGTTGACCAGGTGTAATATATCGATAATATATGATCATGCTTATCTCACCGTACAGCCGCCCACACTCCTGGCAGACCCCTCAGATCCACAGCAGCACCTCGGGGTGGGACCTCCAGTAACCCTGGCTGCTGACTCAGCTGCTGCAGTAGCCTTAAACCCTGCTTATGCCGGCAGTTGTACTGATACAAAGCCGCCAGCTCAGCATACCGCCCAGCCGCCGTCAATACTGACTCTCCGTCTTCAAGATCTACAAAGTTGACTTGCTGCAGGAGCCGCAGCAATGCACCGCTGTCCTGCTGCAGCAGCATCGCTCGAAGGATTGCCGTGTCTATGACGGTAGCAATGAGCTTGAGCTCTTCTGGAGACCTTGGCCTGCTGCTGTCAGCGATGTCTGCTGCGCTGCTGTCCTTGCTGCTGGTTTTGGGGACACTCTGCACCTGCCCGTTTTGCCGAGGTGACATCTGCAAGGTACTACTGCTGGGTGCGTCGTCTAACGACCCAAGCAGTCTTGTGCGATGGCTCAGCAGGTACGGTACAACCACAGCAAGCGCCCCTGCATGCTTTGCTGCAGCTGCTGCATCAGCACCGCTGTCACCGTTACTGCTTGCGCCTTTGCTGCTGTTCCTGATACTGCTTGCGGCTCCATCTGCTGCTGTGACAGCAGGCAGAGGCTCCCCATAAGCACTTGTTGGCAGCAGCTGCATGAACTTCTCTGGGACTAATGAAGGGTACAACCTCAGCAGCAGCAAAGCATCAGGCTCTGAGCACATACTCAGCTGTGTAAGCGCTTCATCCGGCTCACCGGCTGCAAACAGTAGTACAGCAGAACTGAGTACATACAACACTCGTGAGTCGGTAAGTTGAGGGTTTCGGGTTTCAGAAGGAACCAGTTTAGTGTACAGTTGGTGCCCAGCTGCTCTACAGACAGTCAGTAACCAGTCACCTGTCCGCAAAACAGCAATCATTGCAACCATGCTTGCAGAAACAGAATGGAGTGTATATGTAATCTGCATGACGCTATTCGTTGTTGCAAGCAGCTGCAAACCTTCAAACAGGTGATATCCAAACCGCAGCCGCAGGACATCCTCAAGCTGCTGCCGCCTGCTAGCTGCAGTACTCCTTGCCGTTTGCACTCCTTGCCCAGCAGCTGAAGAAGCGTCTGACACTACAGATGTCCCTTGGTCAGCCTCTTCTTCTTCTAGCAGCGTCAGCAGCTCTAGAGCCCCTTGGAAGTCACCGGCAGCTGCCAGCAGACGTGCTTGCCGCTCCAAGGGTATTGGTTTCAGCTGGCGTATGCCACCGAATAATGCTGAAGCAAGGAACAAGCTGCCATCTGCTGCTGGACTGGGCGCTGTGACAGCCAGGTTCGGCAGCAACACAACCTGAAGACACACCAGTTGCAAGGTAATCAACCAATCAGTTTACAGATCACACCAGTTCTACAGCAGATACTGGATCTAGACATTGATCTTGTGCAACAGCTTGACACTTGTCTTTCAGAATCTCAACAGATGTAGCTAGTAGGACCAAGTACCTTTATCAAACAAGCAGCTACCACAAGACGTGTCCCAAGCCACCACAGTTCAACGAGTGTGACTGTGAAAGCAACCCTACCTGTTCTGCTGCTGCTGTTCCAATTCTGCTAATGCTCTTCACCTCCACTGCGTCAGGCAGGGCTGCCACAACATACAACTTGGTGGCCATGAGGGCAGTGGGAGGTTGGGACCAGGTTAACGTGGTTTTACGTGAGGGTTTACCATCAGGTCCAAGAAAGTAACTCACAGCATCTCTGGTGATGATAACCTCGCCTGCAGGTTAATCGTGTACACAGATGCAGAAGAAGTTTTGCTGTTGGTGTGCCGACGTATGCTGCTGCTGTTGCCAAGACAACCAACTACTGCTGCTGAACTGGCTTTTACTCTGACTAAAGAACTTAGGAATAGTGATCGAATTGCAGGATGTTGGGAGCATCGCATCTTGCTGCCAGTGCATGCTCAGAAACGCACACCGCAGAGCTGTCAACAAGCAGCAATAGCTGAGGCCATGTTTCGCCTTAAACGACCCCACAGCCAGAACAGCCACATGAGTCACCATAGTAATATAATATCCACCCCCTGGGCTCTTGCATGTGTATCACAATCCTGATACAGGCAATGACTGAGAGTTTGGTTTTGAACCCGACTTTAACCTGCATCATCAGCACTTTACATACACTAACCTGAGGAGAGTCTGGTCATCACTGGAGGGTGACCAGTCCCTGCCGCAAACAGCAGCTGGGGCTGAACAGCAGGATAGATGGTCATCACCTGGCCAGGCAGCACTTCTACTGTCTGGCTAGCAGCTGGTACTATCAACCAGTAGCTCTTCTGTGTGCCGAGTACTATGTTGCTGCCGACCCAGGAGAGGGCTATGACTGGCTCTGGAAGAACGTATTCAGTCATCTCGATGAATGAGTTGCTGTTGTCTAGTTGGTGGCTGATGACCTGCGGCATTGATGCATCAGCGGCAACAGCATGAATGGCATACATAAGACAGAGATAGGGGCAGATCTGAGTACAGCACAGCGTGGGAGCTGCCTAGGTAGCTACCCGCAACACAGTCGGGCTGAAGGCGGAGCATACCATGGCGGTTGCAAAGAGAGTACGAGCACCACTGACAGGATAGTCGCATGGTATGTCAATCACCTACTGAGATACAGCCTGGCCTGGTACAGGAACTGCCA
>JARWLF010000283.1:0-19944 GCA_029853055.1 Scenedesmus sp. KT-U
GCTGCTGCTGCTGCAGCAGTTCTTGAGCAGCACTCTGTGCCTGTTCTGCTCTTGCTGCTGCCTCTTTCACTCGCCGCTGCAACTCCTCAACAAGCCTCTGCAGCCGCTCATTATCTGCATCCTTCTCTGTCACCTGCTGCTGCATCTGCTGCAGTTGCTCCTCAAGCTCCTGGACCCGCTGTTGCTGCTGCCGCTGCTGCTCTTCCTGCCGCTGCTTTAAAAACTCATAGCCCTGTCTCAATAATGCATACCTTTCAACTTCAGCTTTCCATTTGGTGTTTGCTCTTTCAGTCTCCATCTGTTGATCGGCAACTTGTCTTTCCAATCGCTTGATTCTGCTGTACTGCTGTTCACTCTGCTTCTTATACATATCTGCAGACTCCTGTGACTGTGCTGCTTTGCGGTTGGCATCTGCTAGTCGCTGATGAGCTGCTGCAAGCTGCTGGGACAGGTTACGGACCTCCTGACGCTCTCGTTGACCTGTTTGACAGCAGCAGCATTGTGCATACTCAAAGTCCCTACACCTGCCTGCCCTCAGCATGACGCGATGCTCGCACAGTCTGCAGCAGTATGCAGCAGTCAGATTGCACGCTTACACGCCGCAAGCCACTTACTGGATCTCTTATTCAAGGAAAGTGTTGTCTGGTACCTGCTTGCTGCAGGATCATCTGTGCAAGTGTGCTCAACACAGTATGAGGCCCGATAAAAACCACAAGGCAAGTTGGGAACTCACCAATCTCCAAGAGTGTCTGCATCTGGGCATTCTCCCTGTGAGCCTGTAGAGCCAACTTGTTGCTGATCATCGCCGCTGTCATTACATTGCCATGTAGACCCCCAGCTAATACAGCTGCTGCTGCTGGCACAGGCACTATGGCACCAGCATCAACAGCAGCAGCAGCAGCAGCTGATGGCTGTGCAGCTGCTGCTGTTGGAGCATCGGCAGGAACAACATGACCTCCTTGTGCAGCAGCACTAGTGCCAGCTCCCTCCTGACCTGGTGGCAAATGTCCAACACCACCACCACCACCACCAGCAGCATCAGCAGCATCAGCAGCAGGCTTTTGCTGCTTGCTAGTGACAGCTGCAGCCTCACCTGCTGCTGCTGACGTCATAGTTTCTTCACGGTTACTGCTGCTCACCACAGTCCCAGCACCAGCACCAGCAGCAGCAGCAGCACTGCCACTGCCAGTGCCATCAGCAGCGCTGAATGCCGGAGCAGCAACGGCAGCAGCAGCAGCAGTGGTGCCAGCAGCTCCCTTGTTAGACATCAGCGCCCGCAGTGCATTATGTGCCATGTGCTTGAGGGCTGCCTTCTCAACTCTGTTCACGACCAGCATGCCACCTGATGGGCCGCCATTGCAGCCAGAACGCTGTGCTGCAGCTGCTGCTCTGGCAAGCTCCTCTTCATCCTCTTCCTCCTCATCATAATGCTGCTGCTGTGGTCGCTGCGGCTGTACAAAGACAGCTGGACGCTGAATAGCACCATTGACAGCCGTACCTTGTGCAGCAGCCGAGGCTCCTGCTGCTGTTGGTCCTGAAAATGTAGGTTTGCCAGATGTTGCCTTTCGCTGCCTAAGGAGACCCTGATACAGCATCTTGACCATCACATGACTGCTGTCACCAGGAGCTGGTACTGCAGTGCCGCTGGCTGCTGCAGCTGCTGCTGATGGCAAAGGCTGCTGTTGTGAAACTGCAGTTATATTAGCGACTCCTGTCCTTGCAGCTGCCAACGCTGCTGCTGCCTGTTGTGGACGAGCGCCTGCAGTGAGTGCCCTGGCTGCAGGCTTCAAAGGTGATAGACGCTTGTCTATGGGCCTCACAACAGCAGTAGTTGCTGGATGGCACCAACTTAAGCTTTTGATAGGAGACTTCATACGATCAGCAGTGGCTTCTGGTGCTGTACCTCCAGCTAGGGCCAGGCTTACAGGAAGGACTCTTACTGGTGATGCAGCAGCAGCATTAGAGGGTTCAGCAGGGGACTGGACTGCTGTTGCTGCAGGGGCTGCAGCTGGAGCTGCCTGCTGTTGTACTGGTGATGCAGCAGGTTGCTGTGCTGGAGCTATTAGCAAGGCTACTACTTGTCCTGGTGAATCTGCGCCTGCTATTGCTGTTGCACTCGGAGCTTGAGGCGGTTGCTGGTTGTCGTCAGGCGGAACAGGGTGGTCAGGGGAACCCTTGAATGGTTCCGCAGATGGTGGATGGGTTGTACCTGCTGCAGCATCTGCTTGGACAGCTTCAGCAGGCTGTGTTGGCTCTAGAACCTCAGCTGGAGCAGCCACAGCTTCCACAACAACTGCTGCGTTGACAGCTGCAGGCTCGTCTGCTGCAGCTGCGTCAACGCGAGCATCTGGTTCGCCTGAGATGGTTGCCTCGGCTTGGTCTTCTGCTGCAGCCTGTTCAGGTTCGGAGGGCTGTGCTTGCGGGGCCTGCACACGTGGACGCTTAGACGCGTGTCTAGAAGCTTGTCCACGTGTCTTACGTTTGCCTCTGGGCTGCTCTGCTGCTTCCTGTTGGCCTGCCCCTGACTGAGTTGCCTGTTGCTGGCTTGATGGACCTGCTGACGGGTCCGTGTCCTCAGTATTCATTATGACAAGAACAAGGTATTACCGTATCCTTGCTTTGTCGACGAACGTCTGCATTTGACATGGCAAGCGAAAGGATAAGACAACAGGGGAAGCCAAGACGCGCGTGCAAACTTCAAGTAGGACTATAAACAAACTCAGCTACACTGTACCTGCTTGAGAAGACAACCAAGCCGGATTCGGCAGTGACCGTTTCCACACGATGCCCTGTGTGCTGAGGTCCAAACCTGCACTGGACGTTGAGGAACTACGCGGATAATGGCTGGAATGAATGACGAAGGCCAAAATCAACGCAACTGTGCCACCAGCGGCAATGGTAGGACTGTTCACATCGCTGATATTGTTGACTGCTCGACTGCAAACTATTGTGATGCCAAGCAATGCCCTGAAAGCGCCGGATGGTTGGAATTGATACAATCCATGTTCCTGTGATGATACTTTGCTTGCAGTACCAGGTGCAAGTTCGCAACCTGTTCTCGACATGCTGTATTTCACCCCATGCCCACCCAAGATTATACGCCAAGTGTCGTGCAGTTGCACGTACACTGCACGTGAGTTCGTTCATCATGCTGGCCGCCAGCCTGGCAGGCACTATGGATGTCTTTTGCTGGCACGACTATTGCATAGCTTTTGTGTTTGGGAGGATTGCCATGCACACTATCTCGAGATATGTACTGCAGGTGACCACTGGCATGCCAACAGCATGCACAGTGCTGTGTATTTACGAAAAATGATGTTGCGCGCTTGTTAAACCCTCACCTCTTTTGAGGATGAGTGACAGTTGATATGCCGTGTGCGAGCTTGAGCTGGCCTCAAGCAAAAGCGCCGCCAGCATGCATGCACTAATGTTGCATTGTCCAACCACCCGATTGAGTGTCATACACTACACCCAAACATACGACCAACAAACTGTAATCACGTTACTGTCATCATGATGTCACAAAGTCTGCATTCACTGCAGTCATACTATGGGTGGCCCAGCGACAATGCAACAGCTAGATCGTCACAAACCGTTTGTGCCGAGCAGTGATGCGCAATTGTGACAATCACATTAGAGAACACCATCAAAGCAAAAGTACGCGTTACTAAGCATGATAAAAACACACACACATACAAAAGCTTGCCTGAGTGTATGTATAGCCCTCTACGTGTCCATTGTCAATGATCCTCAACTGTACTGCTGACAAATTGCTTGCAAGCTAGCTGGAAGGTACTCCGATGTTCCCCATATAAGATCAAACAACAGCAACCCAGCCATGCCTGTCACCCTTGCACCAGCACTGCAGCGCACTTCCTGCACTTCCCTATTTGCTTCGTAAACACCTTGCCAATCCACTGCAGTGCCATTGCCGCTGATGAAGCTCAGCCCAGATACATACAGTGCAGTTGGGCTGCCTTTGTCTTGCAACACTGTTGAACCTTGATACACTTGTAGCCTTATACCAGTGAAACCGGTGTCAGAATGTACGATACTACTATTACCAGAAGCAGCAATACTGCTGCCAATGGACACGATAGTGCTACCATCAGTAGTTCCATCATCACAGACCGGAATAACACTCCTAATCGCCAACTCAGCTGACACAGTGAACTTCGTCACAAAGTGCCCGGGCGCGCATCGCACGGCGAAGTCCTTCGCAAAATGTGCGTAGCCGCCGTATGCTGCGCCTATCAGCAAACTCCGCGACAGTCCATAGCAAGCACTGACATCCTGTATGATTTGACTTCCCCACTGACTCCAAGGCGTAGAAGGAGAATCTAAGACACGCAGGGCTTGCTGCTGTACTTCAAACATCCTGTCGTAAGCTGCAGTCAAACCCAGATTTGACCAGTATTGTACCTCGGAACTTTCACTATTCTGTTCATCGCTGAGGATGTATGCCGTGTTTGTGCAACCCAGTGACTCCCAGAGCTCTGCCAGGCACTGAAGAGAGACTGGCGTAGAAGTGGGTGCTTTCCTGTAGACTGCACAGGTGCTTGGATCTGCAGTGCAGCAACATGGGTCAGATATACATTGTGTTCCAACAGGTTGTGTCACATCTTCTACCTACAAATATATATTGCGGCAGCAGCATCCAATACGCCATACCAACACAATATATCTGTTGAAGTGCACGTCTCATCATGAAAGACCTTTGAAACGATTGGGCTTGCCAGTCACCCCCTTGGAGTTGATGAAACGATCTAAGGTCTTGTAGGACAATCCTGCCAGCTGCATACTATACATCACACAGTATAGAGCAGCTGGCCCAACATACCTTTGATGTTACACGCTGCTCCCAGCCAACCAGGATGACAATAACAGTAGTGGCTTGTAGTAGTTCTGGGAACACATGTGCCACGACTGCCACACAGATCTCCTGCGCAAGGACCTGCAGGCATCGACACAGAGCAACCACTTCAGAGGAGAGTCTTGTACCGTAGTATACTGTAGGATACTGGCAGCGTCGCAGCAGACTCTGTGGCATCCAACTCCAGGAAGCTCCACCTCCCAGAGTGGCATACCAGGACTGTGTTCAACATAGTATCATAGAACTGAAGTGTATGATACACTCTGAAGTGGTAACCGTTATGAGAATCCAGCACCCTTGCAGGTGCACTGACACTGGCTTACCAAGCGTACCTCTTGTTGCATCAAAGCTTTTGCCAGGGTACACTATTTGCTGACTATCTTGGCTCAAATTCACCATCCAGTCCCTCTCAACGACCACCACGCTCCTCACATTACTCTTATAACTGCCAGTTCTCAGCGCATAACCACTGGCAGAAGACTCTTTGGTAAATCCCCAACAAGTGGCATCTAGGTCACATAGCGCAGCAGCTTCAGCTTGCTGCTCTGAATCTGTCAGGTCTGGGTCATTAATGAGCGTTATAACGGGCCCCCACTCATCAGCTAGTTGGGTTGTGTCGTATGTATGTCTTACATACAGCCCGGAAGCGATGCTGCTGGCTTGTACCCTGCCATGGGTAGGCAGAGGTGAAGCTGTCCTGCCAGGAATGTGGCTGATATGGTTTGTAGCGTACCCTGCTACATCCAAGATGTTCGCTTCATGTACAAAAGAGTCTTCTTCTGCAACTTGACCAGTACCATTTCTATTATCCTGGAGACTTGATACACCCGATCGTGGGTCGTTGCTTGGTGGTAGCTTGAAGTATACTGCGCCTGTATCCCCTGGCCACACCATCAGCAGACAGCAGTTCTTGCTCCTGCTGCAGGCTGTGACTGGCTCAGATTCAGCACTGCTGATGGCATCTGCTCGTAGCGGTACTCCATTGCTATGCACTGCGGCTCAGACACGTACACGTTATAACACAAAGTCCAGCAGTCTTCAATGCCGAGGGGTTGCTGTGAAGCTGTTGTTGCATTGCCAGCACTGCTGAAGCATGTGAGCATGGAAGAATTGGTGTTGTTCTGTAGTACGGAAGTGCCAACCACCAGACTCTGCATGAAGCAACACAGCAGTCGTACTCAGTATAGTGACTGTCAATAGTATATTCATTCCTTGCCATGATAACTTGCTACTTCCACAGTTCCAGAGACCAACATGATCCTTGAAACGTCAAAGATAAAATCATATAGTACACGGTATGAGCAGATTATCAGACAAGTGATGTGTACTCATACCACTAGTAATACGATAGTACTCACTGGTTGCAGCCATCTTGGCACACAGTTGCTGTCAGTCTCTGAGCCGATCACCCTGGTTGTACCAAGAACCTCCTTGGTAATTCCAGAAGAATGACCCGGGTACTGAAACTCCAACAAAGGGCACTGCAGACACTCTGAGAATTCTCTTTCTTGGGATGTGTAGGGGTTGGTGGTTTCACCGTTGTTGAAAGTGCCTCGTGGGCATAGCTGACAGGCGCTGGTGGATGGTTGTGTGCCGGTACCCTTTACACACACTGCAACATGCAGCAGCAACAATTGCTTGATTTTGCTCACGCTTGAATGCATTGGCTTGAGGTATTTTGATGGTAGCAGTGTTAGCATGTTGGTCCCTAGGTCCATGTGATGCAGCAGTCACGACATCAGCTGAGGATGCTGCAGATCAGACGGTACTAGCTAGTAGCAAGTGCATGCATTGCTTACCATTGCAGTCTTCAATTCTAGTCGCCCCAGAGGTCGCTGTCGTGCTGTATTGTGGACATCTCTCACATCTAGCACCAACATTCGACACCCTGAACTGCCCTCCGCTGTCATCCCCGACACTCGTGCTGTATCGACCAATCGGACACTCCTGAACTTCAAGCATCGCTTGCTCGACAATCAACTTGGGCATTTGGAAGCCTTGATCAAACCAAATCGCTTCTTCAGAACCACCACTAGCATTGTAAACTCCGTACCCCTTTGTAACATAGCAGTGGGATTCACTGGATTGATAGATTGGATGGTACAAGGTTTCCCGGCCGGCTGCACAGTCAGTACAAGGTTCGTTGGATGCCTCAGCAGCCCAAGATCCCGGAATACAAGGCGCTGCACCACTGCTATATGCGCCGAACCCTGCCGGGTTATAACAAGTGTCAGTAGAATTGTTATATTTGAAGCCACTGCCACATAGGGTCACGATGGGTTTGCAGGGGATGATTGCATTGATGCCGAAGGTTAGGGTTTTGGCGCCGATGGTCAAGTCAGCGGGGCAGGTGATAACTCTGAGTTGACTAGGCGAGGCAGGAAGGTTGAAGTCCCGTTGCAGACCTTGACCTCTTGATACAACTGCACACCAGAAAACAAACCATCGGTGTGCCTCGCATGTATCATGACATTTAGCATCCATGTCACCACGGCTTGTCAGCATATCACCGCCACGGTGGCACTTCAGACAATGCATCGCACAGATGTTGTGACAATCTTTGAGATCTGATGTATATTCTGATCGCCTTCAAGCAGTGGTACTTACAGCATGCCATCGGGTCTGCAGCCACAGCCGGGTACTTGGCTCGCTCCTGAGCATCCGGATGAACATTAGCTACGTTGGGCAACGACTTCATATCAGCTCCACATACTTTGCAGTCCCTGATACCATTAGGCGTGGCAGCCCAACCAGGCCGATAGGTTCCGAAGGTGCCGCAGATGCTGTCTATTCCATACTCGGCAGCTGCGATACTGGAAGGGCAGGGCTTCAAGCTGGCTGGGGACTTGGAGCTATCCAAGTAGTATCCTGGGCCATATAAATCGTGCAACAGCAACAAAAAACACTCGTATGTTTGTGTTTGTACCCAATTTATATTGTATGATTCGAAGCATCAAGATGTTGAAATGTTTCTGATTGGATGGAGTATGGATATCCATCGATGTCATGTTACTAACCACCACGTCGATCCTGGTGCTAGCAGATATAGTGCTTCGGTGCTGCTAGCTGCGTAGAAAGCAGACCGATATGCGCAGAAAGCAGACCAAGATGCGTAGAGCAACTCTTGGATTCACCTGGAGGCGCCAAGCAGTCAGACATCTTTGTTGCTCCCCGTGTTTTTGTCAAGTAACCACCACATGATATGCAAGTCTTGAGCTCTGGGGTGTAATGCGTATCAGGACCAATGGGCCCTCCAGGCCAGTATGAGCCATATGGGCACAACGTGGCATTCTCAGCGTAACCAGCTGGATCCCAGATGGCTCCATAGCCTGGCTCAACGACTGCAGCATTAAAAAAACCGCTTGGGCTTGCTATATGCAAACTGGCATGTTGCTAAGTTTGTTTGGGCATAATTGCTTGTTGCGGCATTACCAATTAATGACCCGGGCCATAATCAGCATGCGCATGCCATGCGCTGTTTACACCTTGCGAGTAAAACAGCCCGGACACTAGCATGGTCCTGATAGACTGCAAGCAAGAAACTTCTGGGTCTTTATTTGAACCCCTTACCACGACACTCTGTTCTGTTAGGACTGGCTAGATGTGGAGTGGTTAACCCCAACCCACAAGGCTTGCATTCGGGAGGCACTGAGTTGGGCACAAGGAATGGCACATACTCTTCTCTGTACATACCCACTGGACACGGATAACCCAACCCCTTCACATAGTAGGTTCCAGGAGGAATGACTGCGCAACAAGAAACAACTCACCAGCACATCAATGTTAGGCAGCCCCAAAGCTCAGATCTCTCCCCACAAAACAATTCTGTGTATTGGAGAGCCTGCAGTCAACAAGGACTCGTGCACTGACGGCTTCAAAGTCTAGCTGAAACAGTTCCAAAACTGGTTGCTTACTGAGCAGAATGATGCATCTTGGCGGACATGCACTACAGAGTTCACAGGCCTTCAGAAAGACACTTACTGCAATCACTGAGTGCATCATGGTCTGCCGGCGTCTTTCCGAGTGTGACTAACCCCTTTGGACAGGGTATGCAAGAAGTTAGTCGCTTGTAACCTGGGCTGTACTTGTCAGCGTCACATACTGCTGCGGTTTGTGTGGGTTCTGCCAGACGGCTGAATGTGTACAAGGAGGTTAAGTAGTACCCTGGCTTGGGCACTGAGAGCATCAGCAATCATCGCAATAATAGCTTGTGTGCTGTGATATGTATAGTCACACACAAGCATGTACAAACACATTGAGTGCCCTACGAGCCTGGCATTGGCTCTTTTTTTGGACGAGTCACTTCATGTAACTTTCAAAATCGAGTGCCCACGATTGGGTTGAAACAAGCATTAGCCAGGCTGGCACTTCTGACAACTGACAACAGACCTTCCTGTTCACCGAGCTTAGATGATCTAGACAATGAATTGACCAACTCTGCTTGGTATAGCAATCATTGCCTCAGAATATTTGCCTCTCCTTGGGATGCAATTGTGGCACTTTTTTATCAGGCTTGGGCAGGCAGTCTCTCACCGCAGTCTTTCCATTCACTAGCTCTCTGCTTCAAGGTTGTCAAGCCGCCAAGTGTCACATTTTGACCAGCTAAGAATGCCTTATCACAGGGTAGGCGCCTGCCCCTAAGCTCATTCGTGTCACCAGGCTGTGCGATGTAGTTGCCTGGTACACCAGGGCAGTAAGATCCTAGGCCACAGTTGACACACTGGGTACCGTCATCATATCTGCCAGGTTCACAAACTGCACAGTCAGACAAAGCAGCAGGTACGGTTGGTGAGTAATGAGTAGTGCATCATTATTGGGCCAATGAGTGATGCCAGTCAAGTTCAACCATTCAATGGTCAGCGCTGAGCGCTGAGTCAAAGTTTGACTTTGCTGCTGCAGCTGCTCTGTCCACATGCTTTGGTGTTGGGTGCAGCGATTGGGAACCTGACTTGACATGTCAACGTCATGCTTGTCAAAGCCCTTGGTTGTCTCAGTCTATAATGCTGCAGGGTCAAGTCATGTTTGAATTTGTGAGTCTGAGGCACAAGGATGTATGGTTGACAGGTTGCATTATGTAGGTTCACAGCCTTTGCAGCAGAATTCTGCTGCAACTTCGAACGGTTGAAATCATTCAGTCATCAAATTAGTCATGCTGAAGGAGTATGTGAGGCGCAACTGCGCACTGGTGCCACCGTAAGTACAAAAACACATCGATTAGATTGAAAGCCTTAACAAGCTGATGAACAACTTCACTACTCACCGCAAGCTCGGCCCTTGTTGATTCTCTGGTAGCTTGGCTGACATCTCCAACACACAGGCACAGGCTGCATACCACTTGATATGAGCTTGGTGATCCTGCAGACCTGGCATCGAGGTAGCCATTGATCGGGGCTGCAGTTCGTGGACTGTAGTAGGGCCCTAGAAGGGTGAGGTTTGTTGCTGCTGATGGAAGGCAGTAGCAAGAGTGCTGCGACTGCTGCTATATACAGTCGTAGGCGCATGCCTGCCTCGGACGCTCAATCTGCGAGTTCAGCAATGTTTAGCGGTGGTTGCTTAGCGACGAGGGTTGTTGTATGGTATATAAGCGTTACGGGACACTAGACCCAGCGCAGCTGCTCCCTGTACCGTACACTGACTGCTGCAGCATTGCTGACAGGGACAACGCTCATATGGCTTCGCTTTGGCTGTAGAGAACAGACCTGACAACCTATTTCAAGAGATGTTTGAAGTTTGAGACGTAATGGAAGTTTAGTTTGGGGCATCGCGGGGCTTATGGGGTCACACCTGCAGAGCTACAGGCCTGGCGAATGCGAAGCCTGCACAAACGATTTGCGCATCAGCTCCCGGCTCAGCCTGAAAAGCAGTAAGTCTAAGTTTGAGTATTGCGTCTGGTATTGTCACAGTCCTCTGTATGCCTTAAGAACACTTTGCATGGCCCGGAACGAAAGGAGCCGTATGTCTTGGTTGCTGTTGGTCGGGGTGAAGCGACTCGTACACCTTGAAAGTTAGTAGCATGCCTGATAGTTGTCAGGTTTGTGCTCGTCGCTCTTGTTGCAGAATGCGTAGACCTCAAACGGCGGTTTCGGAACTGTACACGCAACCTGACACGCGACGTCCACTAGGGCTGTCTTCATTGCGAGTCTCAAGTGATACCATCAGATACATACTGTCTGACCGCTTCAGCAGTCTGACCATCAGTATTGCTTCTTACTGTAGACACCAAACCTAGCATATGCGGCTATATCATACGCTGAAGCACATGTGATGCACTCATAGCATTACAAACAGCTTACGTACAGGATGCGACAGTGGGCAACCAGATCAATATGTAAGTAGGCGGTGGCTTTCATCTCGGAAGTGCGATTCTGCGATATCACAGCCCGGCAGCTTGCGTCCAGCAGGCTGCACATAAAACAATCATTGAGATTGTAAACAGCAACAATCAGTTGCTTATCGATCAGGAATAGGCCTCTGGTGGTCGTTCATTGATCACTCGCAATGACCAGCAAAGCTCGGTGCGATGTTCTCGCTCTGCAGATCAGCGCAATGCGAATGAAGGGATCCGCACACAGCGGTTGGAAAAGCTGTGCTCCTTCGTGCATGCATAAAACATCTGCATCAGTTACAAGCCTTAATGCAAATGCGCAATCATTGCACGTGCGCCTGTACAATGTGGTGCACCACGTGATACCTAGGGCTTGACCCGACTGCAGCTAGCTCGAAGTTCGCAGGGAGGCGTCTGATATCAAAGGTCTCAGTGTAAGAGTGTTGAAAGCTTGATTGAGCGATACTTTGTACTTCAATCTCGCAGATCGCCAGCGCTACGGCACCCAGGGTGGGCAATGGAGGCAGTACATGATACTGCTGGTGGTGCTTGATCTATGCTACGCAACTACAGCAGTCCCAGGCCGGGACCTGCTAGCTACGACGTACTGTGACCAGCCCATACCCAAGTGCAGGCCCAGGATGTGCATTATGAAGAAGTTTGCAGTATCAGAGGCACCCAGGCCATACTGTCAGCGCTGCGAAAGCACTTACATCAGCATGAATAATGGACAAGCATGCGGTGAGCACCGACTTTGACCGAATGCACTGCAGTCTTGGCTTCTACCAGCACGGCGCCCTGGTGCATGCTCTCATATCATCTGCCTTTCAACCCATAGTCAATATGACATGTCATTTTCAAGTTGTGATATAGCATGATGTGCCTGATGTCACATGTGAATCATCACAGGAGGCTCCTGTGTTTGCTGTACTTACTGCTGCTGCTGTGTCGTCAACTATACAGTCTGTGAAGCCGGCAAGTACGACACTGGTTCAAGCTGTCAGTCATGCGGAGAGGGCTACTACTGTCCAGGTATCAAGACCACCTCCTACATCGCTCGTCCTGGAGACCATGCAGCAGCACGTGGCCCTAGAATACCCTGCGACAAGAAGTATGCCAATGGTACAAATGAGCTGACACTAGATCAGATGGCCGCTAGTGGACTCAAGACGGGCAAGATCAGAGCAACAGAGTGGACAGAGTGCGGTAAGTTCAAGCTGCCTATGTGGCCCAATGCACACAGTCACGTCACTGGCAGTGTTGTAGTAATGCCAACAATGTGTCACTGACGCACTGATCTTGAAGTGGTGTGAATCTTAGATCAAGATTCATGCTTGTGGTCACACTGATTGCAACAGGATTGACCTGATAGTGGAACTGTTTCATGGCAGTTACCATTTCTGTTAAGATTTTGGTTGTGCACTGTCACCTCTTCTTGTGCAGTCCCCAAGCCTGGCTACCGTCTTGCCTCCACCACCCCTGGCAACTCCCACCTCACTGAAGCCACTCAGACCGCAATGCCCTGCTCTGCTAATACCTACAGCCCAGGAGGCAAGAGGCTGACTGCCTGTCTACCTTGTCCCAGGGGCCTTGTGACTGTAGGAGACTTGCCAAGCCACCATGATGCTGCCAATGACTGCAGTGAGTGACTCGGGGTTGCTTCAGTACAATTGCCTTCAAGCTGCTGCTGCAAGCTTGTCAAACTATGCATATCAGTAAACCCAGTGGCAGAGTCTGACTGGCTGTTGTTGTCGTCAACAAATGCTGTCATGTTCATGCTGTCATGTTCAACAGGCACCAACTCTAACGGCAAGTGACTGCTGTCGTGTAACTCCATGTTGTGCAGAGGTCCCACCTGGGTACTACTATGATCGAGGTGTAGGTATTGCGTGTCCCAAGGGCACATACCGGCAAGACTTCTCCGACCAGTACTCCTCTGAGCCCTGCACTCCCTGTGGTGCGGGGATTAGCACCGAGAAGGCGGGAAGTGCAAGTAGATCAGCATGTAGAGGTGAGCTTTATGAGAGCTAGTTGGACTAGTAGCATCAGGTCAACCGCCTGATCAATAGGATGGCAGGTCATATGAACGTGGACCAGATGCACTACCGGTTGTTGCTGGAAGCCTGATCTGCAGCTCTGCCGCAAGCAGCTTGCAATGACATGTGCTGCAATCGCCAATGTGACTCTAGATTTCAATGACAAGCTCTGCAGAGCATGCATGCCATGAGTTAGTATGCTTTCATGGCAACATGAGTAACCTTCAAGCTGGCATGCTCCGGACCAGCTCTGCCAGAGCTCTGGCAGTGCAAAGTTGCAAGTTGAGAACATTGTCACTGATGGGGTTCTTGTGTTGACCTTTGCTGCTGCTCTTTTGCTATTGCTGCCTGCAGTGGTCGAGCCTGGTTATATGGCTGAATGGAACCCTGATGAAGGTGGCTACGCCTATAACACCGACACCTGCCCTGAGGGCTCTTATTGGCCAGGTGGAATAGTCACCAATGAGACTATGGCACAGTCTGGGCACTGGACATCATGTCTGTCTTGTAACGGCTACACTACGAGACAAGCTGGTTCCACCAAGCTCTCTGGTTGTGTGGCGCCACCAGGTGCGTGGTTCGACCTCAGACACGTTCCTGGCAGGCCACTATCTAGCAGCTCTCTCTTTCAATATAACCTGTGTTGAACACTGGCATTGGTGTAACCTTGGCTGCATTTGCAGGCCATAAGTAACCAGAGGTTGAATGCAGCAACTACCATCGGGTGGATCATATCCTGTGCTGGTCATTCCAGCACATACTGAATGTTGAATTGCACTGCACAGGTCATTACGTGCCACCATCAACTCACCAGGCAGGTGTCAACCTGATCCCTTGTCCGACAAGCATCACTGGTCAGGAGTACGGCCTGCCTGAAACACTCTGGGAGGCATATGGAACGTTTGGCACTTACAGATCAGGCTGGGCTACAACTCCTAACGGTGTGAGAGATTGCCAGATATGTGGAGCGAACATGTTGTCTGAACGGACAGAGTATGTGTGGTATATCCCGGGCTGGCAAGAGCTTGGGGCGACCGGACCTTTGTCCTGCTGTGAGTCAAGCGGCTGGCAAACCTACTTGCTTTCAAGAGCTGCACACCCTATGACAGTTGAGGCAGATCATCTTCAGAAGCTTGACAAGCTCGATATGCCTATACAGAGTGATACTGTACATCATGCTGACTGAATGCATACCGTATGATTCTTATGATGCAGACATAGATCAAGACTGGAGCTTGACCAAGGACTACACCCTTGATGCGACTTACAGTACCTGGAGAGCGGCCCCTTGCCCCACATACCCTGACACCATAGGCGCCAAAGAGAAGACCTACGGACTGCTAGCAGCAGTTGTGTGCAAGCCTGTTACCAGCTTGTGCGGTCAGGGTTTTATCTACAACCGGACTAACGACAACTGTGTCAACCCGACGGGCTGGGGCGCTTATGAACGGCAGGCGATTGAGTGCTCCGCGGGAACTTGGGCGGCTGAGGGCTCCATGGAGGAATGCAAGTCGTGCGGCGATGGAAGGTCTACGGTCGAAGGCGGTGATCCGACCAGCCGGGACTCTGTCACCGACTGCTTCGTGCTGCCTGGATACGGAGTCATCAACTCGAACCCCGCAATGAACGAGACCGGACGGTGGTTTGAAGCCGGTGCTTACGGCCTGCTCCCGCAGACTGCCGAGGATCAGGCTAAGCTTGAGGTGGTCGAGTGTCCTGTTGGTCGGTATAGTACCAGCACAGGCAGCCCAAATGATGTCGCTGCAAGGTGTCTGTCATGTCCCTACAAGAGCACAACAGCTGATACAGGGTCGACAAGTATCAAAAACTGCACATGTGAGTCCATATTGTGTGACTTTGCAGTGCTGCTTGATTGGTGGCAAGTGATGCTTGGCATTCTTCTTGTGTTGTCATGAGCATTGTGAGCCTGCGGTTGTTCACTACAGCAGTTTGATTCATTCACCATTGCCAAAGTTCACTTTGGGCTGGAGACTTTACTTGTATGATGATCTTGGTTATGCTCCATGCAGATTGTATGGAGGGCTATGGCAAATTTGCAGATGAGCCGGCTCAGAACCCCTGCCACCTTTGCATGCGTGGCACTTACAATGATGCCAGCAGTTTTGACCCGGTGACAGGAGCAGAGCGCGCCAGTGCTTCATGTCTAGTGTGCACACCTTACCAGTACGAATACCCTTACGCAACACAACTGATTGCCATGGGCCATCTCTCAGCAAGGATTATGCCGGTGGACTCCAACATCACAACATATCGGCCAGGTGCTACCAGTGAGAGCGAGTGCTTGCCTGCTTCTTACCAGCTAGTGAGTTGGTCAGACGCCAGCAGCGGTAGCTTTTCTTGTGTCTGCATGCGGTCAGCAAACCATGCAACAACATGCGTTGGTGGATGCACTTGCAAGCTGTGATCAAATATCCCTTATCCTGATTGTGTCATGTACGTGTCCCACCGCATGTAATTTTTCACTACCGCTGCCACTTGCAGAGCGTCTTTGCTGGCACAACCGTATTCGATGAGACCTACCTCAGATCAGTTTGGTACACTTCACAAGGCTGGCATAGGAACTTGGGCTGGCTGGACATTGGCAGCTGTGTGGCAGCTTGTTGGAAGCAGCCATTCTGTCATTTCGCTGAGTACCGCTACAATGATGGCGCCGAAGGCTGCTACCTATTCATTCCAGATGAGAACAGCTTCCCTGTCATGGCTGGCAAAGTCTGGTACAAGATCCCCATGCTGGGCGACAATAGAGTTGCAAGCATCAAAGCGCAGACCATGGACGCTCCATCAACCTCAAACAACCAGGACGCAAAGGTCAATGTCAAGACCATCAGTTCGGGACTGTATGCACAATACAATTATCCGCTAGCGGTTGTTCGCTGGGGTCCACAGATAGGGTCTTATGCTACTCTTGGCTCTGCCGGGTCTGCATGTGACGCCATGGCAGATTGTTGGGGCGTCACCCAGGACTTTGAAGAGGCTGCTTACATCATCAGAACTGGGTCGGATCCTGCATCAACTACTGGCAATGAGAATGGCACCAGTCCTTTGTATGTACGCACAGTGATAAGTGCTGCTAAGTCCTACGAGGATCTCAGCAGCCCCTCGACCATCATTGTGCAGCCTGGCAAGCCACCTATCTTGAATGTGACAACCCCACCCCAGAACTCCCCTCCACCGAAAAGCTCTCCTCCTCCAGGCTATGGCAACGGTAAGATTTATGTTTGCATCAACATCAACACACGGTTGCAAGTCTGGCCACAGCACTTCAGTGTCAGGATTCGATCACCCACTCGGTAGTGACGTCTGCTACTCAATGCTTGCTTGCAGAGTGTGGTATAGGCCTCGGCAGCAATACGACAGACAACGTCAGCATACCAACACAGGTTACATGCATGCCGTGTAAGCGTGGCACATACAATGATGGCAGCTACTTCTTCCCAGCCACCACCCAAGTCCGCACAAACTCACAGTGCTTGGCTTGTCCCACTCGGGACTACCTATATCGGTATGCCGGAGAGGTGTCAGCTTTGGGGTACTCTCCAGAATCCTTCCGGCCAGTGGGTTCTGGCAGAACTACATATCGCCCAGGAGCGGAGAGTGAAAGCGAATGCGTACCTGTGCTGTACCAACTGGTGAGTGGTCTAGACCATGGTGACTGCAGGGGCTGCAGCCAGAGCATGGATGTGCTACAGCCAGTACTCCTTAGTGGTATTGAGCCACGAGTGTGCACGGTTCAGCTGTGATTGACGCCTGATGAAGTTGGCAGTGTCTCTGCAGTCCAGCATGCAACAGAGAATACTCGGTGTCTGATGTGTTCAATACGAAGGCTCTAGGGGCATATTGGTGTCAGGGAACATGTCCTCACCATGTTTATGTGTGCTGATGTTGCATGCAGAGTTCCATGGCGGGTACGTCGGTCCTGTCTGCAGCCTACCTAAGAAGGTTCCTAGAAAGACCAGCCTATCCTCTATTTGAAGTTCCCATCATAGATGGCGAACTCTGTGCTCAATCATGTAGCTGGAGCGACGAAAGTGACAACAGACCCTGTCACTTTACACAGTATCACTTCAATGCTACGTGGAGCTGTTGCCACATCTTCACTCCTAAGGCAGGTTACGGTCAGGTGTGGTACAAGCTACCTGCTATCACCGACAACCATGCAGCGAGCATAGGGAGTGAGAGTCTGGCTGCTGTAGCAGCACACAACACATATGCACTTGTTGGCGCACAAAGCGTTGGTCTGCAGAAGTATGTACGCTACACATACGACCCATATGATGCGGAAGCTCCTGAGTGGGGTCCTGCACTGGCGTTCTACATGACAGTGCAGAATGCAGCGTCAGATTGTAGTCTCATGGAAGAATGCTGGGGTATCACCCATGACTATGAGGGAGCAGCTTACATCACCAGGACAGGTACAGATTTAGCTGCCGGCGGCAATGGAACTGGTCCCTTATTTGTACGTACAGTGATATCAGCAGCCAAGATGTCTGAGAGACTGGATACCCTGTCTCCTTATATCATGCAGATTGGCTGACAGACATGTGTTTTGTACCCTGATGGAGGAAGCACCGTATTGGATGTCTCGACAATGTCTGCGTACACCCATGCATGGGATGTTCTAGCACAATGTGTGTTCTTGGGCTTCATCTTTCTTGCGTCTAGTATATGGCAATCTGACGATTGCAATAGCAGCAACAGTCAAGATGACTCAGTAAGTTGATCTCCTGATGTGTTGGTAATGTGTTTTGCTGGTTTGACTGAAGGTCTGCAAGTTCGAGAAGCTGGCATCTGGATTGGTATCCAGTCTGTTCGTTGTTTCCTGCTGACTGGAAGACTGAATTCATCTCATGGTGAACGTCTGCAATATGCTAGCTGTTGTGTCTGTCATTTGTGATGTACCAGCCAGCCTGTCTCGGCCCGGTGTGCCTTGCATTGATGCACATGATGGGGGTGAAGCCATACTCTCATGCTGTTGCCTAGGTGGCATGCACTTCGTTACCGGTGCATGACTGTGCCACAAACAGGTTCTGTCTCTAAGATATCTTGTCACCTCAGCCTGCTTGTGAATGCCTTCTTGAGTTACGCAGAAGGCCTAGACATCCAAGGGTCAAACGGGTGGAGTGGGTCCCCTTGTACCTTTAGCCAATCAGTTTGCTTAGTATAAATTTGTTCACAACAGACTTCTTGTAATGCACTGACCCAATTCTGCAAGTTGCAGTGAAACCAACTTACAAAGCCAGCATTAGGTGTCCTATAGTGTCTTCACCATCATGCTGGGCCATGTGTCATTGGCAGTTCAAACTTTGATTAGTAGTTTCTTCCTTGTTGTTCAACACTTTGTTCTGACAGAAAAGTAGTGTGTATGTGCTTGTGGCCTCGGCTGTCTGCGGCAGACAGTGCATATGCATGACAGGTTCTCACCTGAGCATTGCCGTTTGCAGTGCTGGTACTACTGTAATAGTATTACAGTGCCTACGTTTAGCAGACATGTGTAGACTCTATGCATGCATTTCAAATCTGAAGTACAGAATGCAGCATGCACATAGAAGTACGGCACATGCATGCCTTATAGACGCCACGTGCACACGGTGTTGCGACAGTGCCACTCAGCCTGAAGTTGAATGGCGTTGCTTGCCCAGGGTGACATTCTGACATTGGGAAAATGTATAGATGATAGGGTAATGACATTCCTTTACAGACCCGTTAAAGTTTGTTCAGGAGCGTTCTAGCTGTTATGGTATACCTGTTCATATGTTTGAATTTCGGTTTGCTCATGATGCTGCTCAGCAAACAATCTGGCAGACTGACAGATAGCTGATGCACATATACGTGGGTATTAGTGCTAGCGGTACCGTATCAGTACTACCGGTGTACTTTTGGAAGTAGTAACATCTGATATGTCTTGCTACCGGGCTTCCTGTCACTCATTGCCACTGCCAAAGGGTTGCGAACAGCTGGTGTCCTGAGCAGAGAACCAACACTACTGGTAACACACTGACACAGAGACCTATAGACTTACACTGCTATCAAGACTAGATGTGCCCTTTGAAAAACTCTCCGTGATTCATTGTGCCTTGGTCGCGGAAACAGCCAAGTACAACCTACACTTGTGCATGATTCTCCGACACCCGCACCAAACATTCTGCGACACACCGGCAGTCTGTGCGATCGACCACTGCAGACTTGCAAGAAACATAAATATGAAACTGGAAACCGAAAGTTGTTGATGGTCCGGGACCCAACGCCTCACAATTGATACAGAGACTCTCACATTGGATGTGCTGAACAACAATTGCGCAGTGTGAAGACTGGCACACAGATGCCAGGTGACATTCAGCCACAAGCTTGCTTAGAATGTCAGATCACATGTCACTCGGTCACATGGAACCATATGGCATACAAACAAAAACATGAAAGAAAGGCGGAAAGAGCACAAGCAGCTGCAGTGCATTACTTGGAAGGCAGTGTCAACCCAGGCATCTATATACACACGTAGGTGCCAGTACAGCACGCACAGTTTGACACTCTTCTGCTGTAACAGCAAAAACAGTTGAACTGATGCAAGATTTCTGTGAAGACACTGCTAAACTCACTAACATGAAGCTGCCAGCAATGCACGAATAGCCGCTAGAGAGTCATCATCACAAGGTTGAGACATCAGTGAAGTTTGAATGCAACAGAAAGACTGA
>JARWLF010000284.1:0-19922 GCA_029853055.1 Scenedesmus sp. KT-U
TGAGGGCCGCTACGCGCCCGATAGCACGCCTGGCCGCCCGTCTGACTGCGTTGCGCCTCCTTGCAGGTGGCCAACCTGCGCGTCGTCGCGCCTTGCCAGCCGACCGGCCACGCGCACTCTCGGGCGCGTTCAGCTGCGGAATCTAGGCTGAGTGGTGCAGGGCTCGTCGAGCCATTCCTGCACCAGCCGGCGCGAGATCGAGATCCGCGGCGGCAGGCCGACCTCGCCAGCGGCGATCGCGGCGCGCAGCTCGGCGCGGCTGAACCAGCGCGCGTCCTCCAGCTCGTCGCCCAGGCTGATCGACGGGTCGCTCGCCTCGGCGCGAAAGCCCAGCATCAGCGAGGCCGGGAACGGCCAGGGCTGCGAACTGTGGTAGCGGCAGCGATCGACGCGGACCCCGGCTTCCTCCGCCACTTCGCGGCGCACTGCATCCTCCAGCGATTCGCCCGGCTCGACGAAACCGGCCAGGGTGGAATAGCGCCCGGCCGGCCAGCCGGGCTGGCGGCCGAGCAGGGCGCGGCCTTCATGTTCAACCAGCACGATGATCGCGGCATCCAGGCGCGGGAAGGTTTCCAGCCGGCATTCGGCATTGCCGCAGCGCGCGCTGTGGCCGGCGCGCGCGAGCAGGGTAGGGTGGCCGCAGGCGCCGCAGTGGCGGGCACGGGTCTGCCACAGCAGCAGCGCCTTGGCGTAGGCGAACAGGCCGGCCTCGAACGCCGGCAGCACCGCCGCTGCCTCACGCAGTCCGCACCAGGCGGCGCCGTCGGGCAGGCCCACCTCGCGGCCGACCTGGGCCGGCAGCGCGAACCAGGGACGCCCGTCTTCCAGGCCCAGGAAGCTGGCGTCGGCCGGCAGGGACTCGCCGAAGCGCTCCGGCGCCAGCGCCAGCAGGCGCTGGCCGTGCAGCAGGGCGCGACCCTCGAAATCCACGCACAGAACCCGGGCCGACGGCCAGCTCGCGATCAGCCACGCGCTGTCCTCGCGACGTTCGGCCGCGCGATCCAGCGCCAGCGCGGCAAACGGATTGGGCAGATGCGCGGAGGACATCGGCGCGCGCCGGGCCAGGTCAGGCCGAGAACGAGGAGCCGCAGCCGCAGGTGGTCTTGGCGTTGGGGTTGCGGATCACGAACTGCGCGCCCGAGAGGTTCTCGGTGTAGTCCACCTCGGCGCCCATCAGGTACTGCAGGCTGAGCGGATCGACCAGCAGGGTGACCCCGCCGCGCTCGACGGCCAGGTCGTCCTCGCCTCGCTGCTCATCGAACTCGAAACCGTACTGGAAGCCCGAACAGCCGCCGCCGGTGATGTAGACGCGCAGGTTCAGCGCCGGGTTGCCCTCTTCCTCGATCAGGCTGCGCACCTTGGCGGCAGCGGCTTCGGTGAAGGCCAGCGGGGCGTCGATGCTGAGATAGCTGGGTTCGGCGATGCTCATGGCGGGCTCGTGGAATCGGCGGCTGCAGGACAGGCGCAAGACTAACCCGGTCCCGTCGCTGGCAGGTGCAGTCCGGCTGAACGCCGCCGCGGCTTCAGTCGTTCCCGGTGGAGTCCGGGCCGGACAGGCGACGCGGTTCCTCGCCCGCATGGATCAGGCGCCCGGTCAGCATCGCGCCGGCGGCCATCTCCACCGTGTGGTAGTGCACATTGCCTTCGACCCGGGCATTGGGCGCCAGCACGATGCGCTCGCTGCTGTGGATGTCGCCCTTGAGCTGGCCGTTGACCACCACGTGCGGGGCGCGGACCTCGCCCTCGATGCTGCCGCGCTCGGCCAGTGTGACCACCGCGCCGGCATCGCCCTCTTCGGCCACCACCGCGCCCTCGATGCGACCCTCGATGCAGATGCCGCCGCTGAAGTGGACATCGCCGCGGATCACCGCGCGCGGGCCGATCAGGGTCTCCATCGCGCCGCTGGGGCGGACGGATTTGTTCTTGTCGTTGCCGAACATGTCAGGTTCCTCGATTGGCGATATCGTCGCCGGCCTGGGTTTCAGGCCAGGGAATGCTGCGCTCCACGCGGCCGGCCTCGCCTTCCAGCTGGACCCGCACGCTGTGTGGCGCGAAGCCCTCGGGCAGCATCACGATGCCCTCCACCTGCTGGAAGTACTTGAAGGCGAACTCCAGCGGCTCGGCGGATTCGTCCTGGCGTAGCGCCGCCCAGTCCAACACCCGGCGCTGTCCTTCCTGGACGCCCTCGATGCTGAGCCGCGCCTCGCCGCGGGAGAGTTGGGTGCGCTTGACGTTCTGGGTCAGGGTCAGGCGGAAGTGGTGTGCGCCGGTATCGTTCTGGCGCAGCTGCAGGCTGTGCACGGCCAGGCCTTGGCGGGCCGCGCTGCCGCCGACCAGGCGCTCGTAGAAGGCCACGTCCGCCTCCAGCGAGGCGATGCGCTCGTCGCGCTCGGCGATGTCGCGCTGCAGCGACTGGTTGGCGGCGCGGCTGATGTCGTCCGAGCGCTTGAGGATCTGGTTGCGCTGGCGCAGGCTGGCCAATCGGGCCTGCAGTTCGGCGACGCTGGCGCCGATGTCCTCGGCCTCGGCGTCACCGGGCAGGGGCAGCAGGCCGCGGCCGCCGCCGAACACGCCCAGCGCGAACGCCAGCAGCACGCTCAACGCCCAGCCGCCACCCAGCAGCAGGCGCCGGCGGCGATCGCTGCCGTCGCGGCGGACGATGACGAAGGATCCGGACTGGCTCATGGTTCTCGAGGTCGGGGCGGGTCGCCAAGGATCCGGGCGGGCCCTGAATCGATGGCAAAGACCCCCGATTTAGCCCCGAGGTGAGCGCAGCGTCAAGGAACCGCTGCACGCTTCCGCGCAGCCCCGGGCCGCCGCCGGCAGCGACAGCGCCGCGCTGCTGCGCTATGGTCCGACGGCGTTGATCGAATCCGTGCATGGGACCCCATGGAGCAGACCCACCTGCTTGCTCTCGCCCTGGTGCTGGCCTGGCTGGCCGGCCTTCGGGTCTACCTGACCGCGCTGGCCGTCGGCCTAGCCGGCTTCAGCGGCAGCGTCGAGCTGCCGGCCCAGCTGCAGGTTCTGGCCTCGCCCTGGGTGCTGGGGGTGGCCGCCGTGCTGACCCTGGTCGAGTTTTTCGCCGACAAGCTGCCCGGCATCGACTCGGGTTGGGATCTCGCGCACACCTTCCTGAGGGTGCCGGTGGGGGCCTGGCTGGCAGGCGCCACGCTGGGCGATGCCGGAACCGGGCTCAGTCTGGCCGGGCTGGCCGCCGGGGGCGGCACTGCCCTGCTGAGCCACGGCTTGAAGTCCGCCACGCGCGTGCTGATCAATGGCTCGCCCGAGCCCTTCAGCAACGCCGGCACCTCGCTCGGCGAGGATGCGCTCGCGCTTGGAGCGCTTCTGTTCGCGCTGCAGAATCCGTGGCTGGTGCTTTCCGTCCTGGTGGTGGCAGGCCTGCTGCTGTTCGCCCTGGTGTTCTGGCTGCTGCGCGGGCTAGCGCGCTGGCTGGTGCGACGCGGCCGTAGCACGGAACCTGCATGAAGCTGCGACCACGACCGTCCCGGATAAGGCTGGGCTGTCGGGTTTGGGTATAGTTTCGAATCTTGTCGAGGGGTTGTCGGGGCCTATGCAAGCGCAGGACGAAAGCCAGCAGCGCACCGAACTCAGACTGGCCTTCCTGCGCCACCTGCCCAAGCGCATCGACGCCCTGGTTCGGCGCGCCCGCCGGTTCTGCGAGGAAGGCTGGGACATCAACGGCCTGACCCTGCTGCACGAGGATGTGCAGCGACTGGCTGGCGCCAGCGGTCGCTACGGCGCGCTCGAGGCCAGCGAACAGCTGCTCATGCTGGAAACCCTGTTGGGCGAACTGGCCGACACCGGCGGCCTGCCCGATGCCGAGGGGAACCGTCACCTGCTGGGCCTGCTCGACAGCTTGCAGAGCCTGCAGGACGAGGCGGAGCCCGTGCCCGTGGCAGCGCCCGAATTGGTCGAACCGCTGGCCCCGCCGGGTGGGGAGCTGCCCTTCCGGGCCGGCCAGGAAACACCGCCGCCAAATTATTGGCGCAGATGGGCTGGCGATGCCCCGGCTCCCAGCGAGAGCCTGGACGCTGCCCAGCCGGTGCCTGCCGAAGCGCAGGCAGCGCCGGTTCCGGCCGCGGCTGCGCCGGTCCGTACGGCCCCTCTCGTTGCCCCGCCCCCATCGCCGAAGGCTGCCACCCCATCCCGGTCCGCAGCAGCCGCAGGCCGTCGCATCTACCACCTCACCGACGGCGGTGAGCTCGCCTGCGAGCTCGACCAGAGGCTGGAGGCGCAGGGCTATGAGCTGGAGCTGCTCGAGTCCGCAGTCGAGCTGAAGGAGATCCTGAACGCGCTGGCACCGGACCTGGTCATCGTCGATGCCGCCTTCATGAACGACATCGAAGGCATCGGCGCGGTGCTGCGTGCCACCCGCGAGCGCACCGGCACCCGCCTGCCCCTGCTGGTGATCTCCAACGAGGACAGCATCCCGGCTCGCCTGGTTGCCCGCCGCGCCGGCGCCGATGCCCTGCTGGTCCGGCCCGAGGGGGCCGACGTGGTGCTCTCCAAGCTCAGCGAGCTGCTGGTGTCGGCCGGCGAGGCGACCTACCGCATCCTGGTGGTGGAGGACGACCGCTCGCAGGCGCTGTTCGCGGAGTCGATCCTGCGCAATGCCGGCATGGACGTGCAGTGCGTGCACGAGGCCTTCGACGTACTGCAGGCGATGGAGAGCTTCCGGCCGGACCTCGTGCTGATGGACCTCTACATGCCGCACTGCGACGGCACCGAGCTCACCGCGCTGATCCGCGAGCGCGAGGAATTCCTGCACACGCCGATCGTGTTCCTGTCGGGCGAGAGCGACCAGGACAAGCACTTCGAGGCGCTGTCGGCCGGTGGCGATGATTTCCTGTCCAAGCCGATCCGCCCGAAGCACCTGATCGCCGCGGTCAACAATCGGGTGCGCCGCGCCCGCGCCGTGCAGGAGCGCGCGCAGCTGCGCGACCCGCGCGACCCCGCCACCGGCCTGCACCGGCGAAGCTTCATGCTCGACCGCCTGGCCGAAATCCTGGCCTCGGAGAACGTCCGCGAGCACGCCGGCGGCGTGCTCTTCCTCGAAGTCGAGGGCGTGCCGCAGCTGCGCGAGCGCTATGGTCTCACCGCGCTCGAGCAGATCCTGTCCGAGGCCAGCGGCCTGATCGGCGCTGGCCTGGCCGAGGGCGAGTACGCCAGCCGCTACAGCGATGGCTGCTATGTGGTGCTGTCAGGTGAGCGCGACGAGGCGGCGCTGGAGCAGCTCGCCCAGGAGCTGCGCAAGGCGCTGATCACGCACGACTTCAAGGTCGAGGGCCGGCCCGTGCGGCTGCGCGCCGCGGTCGGCGTGGTCGCCTTCCACCACAACTTCGCCGAAGCCGGCGCCATGCTCAATGCCGCCGAGCGCGCCGCCCGCGACGCCCGCGCCAGCGAGCGCGGCGTCAAGCGCTTCGCTCCGCCGCAACGCCCGGCCGAGGCCCAGACCAGCGCCCTGCTGGCCCTGATCCGCAATGCCCTGGACACCGACGGCTTCGAGCTGCTCTACCAGCCGATCGTGGCCCTGCAGGGCGGCGTCGATGCGCAGTACCAGACCCTGCTGCGCCTGCGCGACGATCACGGTCGCCTGCATCCGGCAGCGGTCATCGTGCCGCTGGCCGAAAGCGCCGACCTGATCGTCGAAGTCGACCGCTGGGTGCTCACCCAGGCCGTGCGCATGGTCGACCAGCGCCGCCAGGCCCAGCGTCCGGTGAGGCTGTTCATCAGCCAGTCCACCAGCAGCCTGCTCGCGCCTGGGCAGGCCGACTGGATCCGCGCCCAGCTGGCGGCGCGGCAGATCCCGGGTGAGGCGCTGGTGCTGGAGCTGCCGTTGGAGGATGTCGAACCGCGTGCGGATGCGATCGACGAGTTCTGCCGGCAGCTGATGCCGCTGGGCGTGCAGTTCTGCCTGAGCCGCTTCGACGGCGAACACGCCGCCGAGACCCTGCTGAAGCGCCTGCCTTTGTCCTTCGTCAAGCTCGCGCCCAAGTATCTGGCCGCGGCGCAGACGCCGGCCCTGCGCGACGAGCTGCGGCGGCTGGTCGACCTCGGTCATCGCGCCGGCCTGCAGGTGATCGGCCAGCGCGTCGAGGATGCGCAGGCCGCGGCTACGCTGTGGATGAGCGGCATCGACTACATCCAGGGCAATCTGGTGCAGCAGGCCGCGAGGGATCTTGAATTCGACTTCCAGGCGGCGGTGCTCTGAGATGGCCCCGGGCCTGATGCGCGTGCTGTCGATCGCGGGCGGCGCGGCGGCGCTGGCCGGCGCCGCGCTGGCGCTGCTCGGAGGCATCGGCCCGGCCTGGCTGGCGCCACTGTTGGCCGGCGCCGGCGGAGCCTTGGCCCTGGCGGGTGGCCTTCTGCAGCCTGCGGAGCCCGCGCCCGCTCCGGTCGCGCGGCCCGGCCGCCGCGAACCCAGCTTCAGCGGGCCCGAGCCCGGCGAGCTGCACCAGCTGCGCGAAGACCTCGCCCAGGCCAAACGGCTCGAAAAGGAACTCTCGGAAGCCAAGGCGGCGTCCGAGGCGGCGATGATGGCCAAGGGCGAGTTCCTCGCCACCATGAGCCACGAGATCCGTACCCCGCTGAACGGCATCATCCCGCTGCTCGACATCCTGCTCTCGACCCGGCTGGGCGACGACCAGCGCGAATACCTCAACACTGCCCTGCAGTCGGCCCAGCAGCTGCTGCGCATCGTCGACGACATCCTCGACTACTCCAAGCTGGAGGCCAACAAGCTCGAACTGGAAACCGTGGGCTTGAACCTGCGCGAACTGGTCGACAGCGTGATGCGGCTGATGGATACCCCGGCCGAGAGCAAGGGCCTGCGCCTGCTGGTCAATATCGATCCGCAGGTGCGGCTGGCCATGCGCGGCGACCCGATCCGCCTGCGCCAGGTGCTGACCAACCTGCTCAGCAACGCCATCAAGTTCACCGAGCGTGGCCAGGTCACGCTGTCGGTCAGCAAGCGCGGCGAGTCCCGCACCCACCACGAGCTGCGCTTCGAGGTCACCGACACCGGCGTCGGCATCGCAGCGGATGCCGCCGCGCGTCTGTTCAAGCCCTTCTCGCAAGCCGATGCCTCCACCACCCGCACCTTCGGCGGCACCGGCCTGGGGCTGGTGATCTGCAAGCGCATCGTCGACCTCATGGGAGGCCAGATCGGCGTCGACAGCACCCCGGGGCGTGGCTCCACGTTCTGGTTCCAGGTGCCGCTGTTGAAGGCCGTCGGCGACATGGACATCGAGCGCCGCGAGCTCGGCGGCTCACGGGTGCTGCTGGTCACCGCCGACCAGGTCCTGCACCGCAAGCTGGCGCTGGCCGCGCCCAACTGGGGCATCACCCTGGTGCATGCCAGCGGTGCCCAGGACGCCCTGTTCAAGCTGCGTGCCGCCGCCCAGCGCGCGGGCAACTGGGCCTTCCACCTGATGCTGGTCGACCTGAACTCCGCGCGTACCACCGCGGTTGGCCTGCATCGCAGCATCCTGCGCGAGGACGTGTTGTCCAAGCTGCTGATCGTCTACCTGAAGGGGGACGAGCCGGCTCCTGCCGACCTCGCCGAGGGCGGGCGCTCGCTGCCGTTGGCGCGCAACCTGCCGGAGCCCGAACTGCGCCGCCAGCTGGCCCGGATCATGGAGGGCGAGCTGGTCGGCGGCCTGCCCACCAGCACCAGCGCCGATGTGCACATCGAAGCCGCCCCGCGCGCGCCGGCGCGTCCGGGGGCACTGGCGGCGGAAGCCTTCGTGCCGCCCGCTGCGCCCGACTTGCAGGCGCCCCCCGTCTCCACGCCGCCGCCCGCGCGCGATCGCATGGTCGCCGAAGGCAGCCTGCGCGGCCGTGCACTGCTGGTCGAGGACAATCCGGTCAACCGCCAGGTCGCCAGCCGCATCCTCGCCCTGGCCGGGCTTGAGGTCGACGCGGCGGAACACGGCCGCGAAGCGCTGGACCGCCTCAAGACGGAGCGCTACGCACTGGTGTTGATGGACTGCCAGATGCCGGTGATGGACGGCTACACCGCCAGCCGCGAGCGTCGACGCATCGAAGCCGAGGCGCGCCTGCCCCGCATCCCGATCATTGCCATGACCGCCAACGCCATGGTCGGCGACCGCGAGAAATGCCTGCAGGCCGGCATGGACGACTACCTGACCAAGCCGCTGGACCGCAAGAAGCTGCTGGCCACCCTGGCGCACTGGCTGGAGCAGAGCCCCTACCGCGACACCGCCGGCCCGGCCCCGGCGACCGCGGCGTCCCCGGGGCCGGCTGCCGTCGCGCGTCCGGCGCCGACGAGGCGCCCCGCCGCTGCACCACCACCCACCCGCAGCGTGGCGCCCGCAGTCGCGCCAGCTCCCCCGGCAACACCGGCCCCGGCACCCAGCGGACCCGCCCTGGACAGCGAAGTCGTCGAGGATCTCCGCGAGGTCATGGGCGGCGAGTTCCTGTCCCTGATCCGGGTGTTCCTGGAGGACGCCCCGCGCAGCCTGCAGCGCCTGCAGCAGGCTGCCGCCGCCAACGACACCGCCAGCATGGTGGCCGCCGCCCACTCGCTGAAGTCCACCAGCGCCAACCTCGGCGCCCTCGACATGTCCGAGCTGGCCCGCCAGATCGAGCATGGCGGTCGTTCCGGCACGCTAGCCAACCCGAACGCTCTGGTGGCGCGCCTGGTGGCGGAGTTCGTGCGCGTGGAGGGCGCACTGCGGGCGCTGCTCGGTTGACCTTGGCCCGCTGGCGCGTTCAAGGCCATCCGCAGGCGTCCGCACCACGCGGGGGGCCTTTTCCGCCCGAAGCCCCTTCACCGTTGCGCCCGGGCAGGGGGTTCAGCGGGCGCGGCCCGGCGCGACGTCTCCCGCGTTGAGCCGCCATGCGGCCAGACCCGTGGACGTGAGCAGCAGGCCACCGCCCACCCACGGCAGCAGCACCATCAGCGGCAGTCCCAGCGCCAGCGCCGCCAGCGCCCAGGCCCCTGCATCCGCACGGTCCGAAGGCCTCCGGCCGCGCGCCAGCAGCGCATCGAGGCTGAACCGACCGGCCCCGCCCAGCACCAGCGGCAGCAGCATCAGCGCGAACAGCAGCGGCAGCTTGTAGTTGCCGGCCCCGGTATTGCGGATCGCATAGCCCTCCCACAGCTGCGTCAGCGAGGACCACTCAGCCGGCCAGTGCACCGCGGCTACGGCGACAAAGGTGAGCACGAACAGGGCGTAGGCCGCGAAGCGGGTAAACAGCCCGAGCACCAGTGCAGCAGCGGCGGCCAGCTCGGTCCAGGTGGCCAGCCACCAGCTCAGCTCGGGGTCGATCCAGCGCAAGGGCGGCGGGAACTTGTGCTGGATGGAGCCGAACCAGTTCTGGCCCTGAAGCTTGGTCAGGCCGGCCTCGCCGTACTCCCAGGCGAGGATCAGACGCAGGCCCAGCGGCGACAGCCAGCGGTGCACGCTGTCCAGCTGCCGGAGAATCGGATCGAGCAGGGTGATCGGTGACATCGGGCGCGCCTCGCGTGGTGGGATCGGCAGCCATGAGCCGAGGCGGGCGGTCGCTGATTGCACGTGGCGCGGGCGGCAGGCGCGTCGATGTCGGCCTGCAATCAAATCCCGGCGCCGCGCATCCTCCGCCTTCGAATCCCATCGATTCGCCCGCGGGAAAGGACGCGACCATGTACCTTGAGTGCCTGAGACCACGCCGGATGCATCCGTGGACAGCCTGAGCGACGACGACTTCCAGCGCGCCTATCGCTATGCGATCGCGCTGTGCGGCGAGCGCGAGGGCGCCTACGATCTGGTGCATACCGCGGTCACCCACTGGCTGTCCGCCTCGCGTGCGCAGGTCGACAACCCGCTGGCCTATTTCCTGCGGATCGTGCGCAACACCTTCCTGGCCGACCGCCGGCGCGCCGCGCAGATGCAGTGGTCGGCGCTGGAGGATGCCGGCACCGTGGTCGCGGTCGACCTGCGTCCGCTGGAGGATGTGCATCTCGAGCGCGCCTGGCTGGAGCAGGCCTGGGCGGACATGAGCGCCGCCGAGCGCGAGGTGCTGTTCCTGTGGGCGGTGGAGGGCTACACGGTGGATGAGATCAGCGCGCAGACGGGCGCACCGCGCGGCACCCTGCTCGCGCGCATGCATCGGCTGCGGAGGAAATTCAGCCCGCCGGCAGAGGCCGCGCAGGCAGGAGCCAGACCATGAGCCGCCACCAGAAGACGCCTCTCCGCGAGGCCATCCGTGAACGCTTCGAAGCCGAAAGCCTCGCGCCCGAGCAGTTGACTGCGCTGCGCCAGCGGCTTGCTGCAGGCACGGACGCGGGGTCTGCACCACCTGCGGCATCACGCCGGCGCTTCCTGGCGCTGGCCGCGAGCCTCACCGCCACCGCCACCCTGGGCTGGTGGGCCAGCAGCGGCATCCGCGACCTGCGCGACGCCGGCAACCTCGAAGCGCTGGCCGACGAGATCGCCTACAACCATCTCAAGCACAGCACCCTCGACGTCGAAGCCGATTCCCTGGAGGCGCTGGCCGCGGCCTTTGCCGGCGTCGGCATCGCCCTGCAGCCGCCGCCGACGGAGGTGCCCGCGGGCGCAGAACTGCTCGGCGGGCGTCACTGCACCATCGCCGGGGTGCCGGCGGTGATGCTGCGCTACCGTCTGGACGGGCGCATCATCGGCTACTGCCAGGCGCGCTTCGATCCGCGCCGCCATCGCGGCGTGCCCGACATGCAGCTGGCCGGCGCTCCCGTCCAGCTGGCGGCGCGCGGCATGCAGGTCAGCCTCTGCCACGACCGCGGCGTGCTGATGGCGGTGGCGACCGTCTGAACGCGCCGAAACGTTTTGCAGGCATCGCATGTCGCGCTGCCGTGTCCCCGGGCGACCCGCCCATTCCAAGGAGAGCTCCATGAAGATCCAGACCCCGCTCGGTATCGCCCTCGGCGCCGCCCTGGTCGGCAGCCTCGCCCTGTCGCCCGCGGCCGGCGCATTCCAGATCAGTGACCTCGACCAGGCCTATGAGCGCATCGACGACCACAAGAAGGAAGAGAAGAAGGACAAGGACAAGGAAGGTGCCTGCGGCGAAGGCAAGTGTGGCGAGGGCAAGTGCGGTAGCGAGAAGGACGCGGACACCGACACCGAAAAGGACAAGGAAGGCGCCTGCGGCGAAGGCAAGTGCGGTGAAGGCAAGTGCGGCAGCGCTGCCTGAGCCGATGAGCGTCTCGGCGGATGCAGCGCCGGCCCGCACGGCCCGTGACCGCAGCCACTGCGGCCTGGGCCTGCGGCGTCCGCTGATGGAGGACCTGCTGGCGCTGCCGCCGGGCCGCATCGGCTTCCTCGAGCTGGCGCCGGACAACTGGATCGGCGTCGGCGGCCGTCGACGCGAGCTGCTGGACGCCCTGTGCGAGCGGTATCCGATGTACTGCCACGGGCTCAGCCTCTCGCTGGGCGGGCCCGAGCCCTTCGATCGCGCCCATCTTGTCCGGCTGAGGACCTTCCTCGACGGGCTACAGACGCCGCTGTACAGCGAGCACCTGTCCTACTGCAGCGACGAGGGCCAGCTCTACGACCTGCTGCCGCTGCCCTTCACCGAGGAGGCGGTGCGCCACGTCTCCGCGCGCATTCGCGAGGTGCAGGACGCGCTGGGCCGGCGCATCGCGGTGGAGAACATCAGCTACTACGCCGCGCCCTTCCAGGCCATGCCCGAGATCGACTTCCTGCGCGCGGTGCTGGACGACGCCGACTGCGAGCTGCTTCTGGACGTGAACAACATCCACGTCAACAGCATCAACCATGGCTATGACGCGCTCGGCTTCCTGCAGGCCTTGCCAGCCCGGCGGGTGGCCGCGATACACATAGCCGGCCACTACGTCGAGGCGCCGGATCTGCTGGTCGACACCCACGGCGCCGCCGTGATTGAACCCGTCTGGGCGCTGCTGGCGGAGGCCTATGCGCACTGCGGGGTGCGGCCGACCCTGCTGGAGCGCGACTTCAACTTTCCGCCGCTAGCGGATCTGCTCTCCGAGCTCGATCGCGTGCACGCCCTGCAGCAGTCCGCGGAGGCGGTCGATGTCGTCCGCGCCTGAGGGCCTGCGCGCGCAGCAGCTGATGCTGGCGCGCTGGATCCGCGATCCGCAGGCGGCGGAACCGCCACCCGGCATCGAGCCGCGTCGGCTGGCGGTCTACCGCGAACTGGTGCGCGCCAACCTCGATGGCCTGCTGTCCAGCCAGTTCCCGGTGTTGCGCCGGCTGCGCGATCCGCCGTTCTGGGACGCGCTGCTGGACGGCTTCCTGCGCGAGCACCGCGCGCAGACGCCGCTGTTCCCCGAGCTTGGTCAGGAGTTCATCGCCTATCTGGGCAGGCGCGCAGCCGAAGGCCGCGGCGATCCGCCCTTTCTGGTCGAACTGGCCCACTACGAGTGGGTGGAGCTGGCGCTGGCCCTGGCCGAGGCGGGCGCAGCCCCGGACGGTCTGGACCCCGATGGCGACCTGCTGGACGGCGTGCCGGTGCTGTCGCCCCTGGCCTGGCCGCTGGCCTATGCCTGGCCGGTCGATCGGATTGGCAGCGCCTTCCAGCCCGAGACGCCGCCGCCGCAGCCGACCCTGCTGCTGGCCCAGCGCACGGCGGACCATGCGGTGAGGTTCGCCGGGCTCGATCCGCTCGGCTACCGGCTGCTGCAGCGGATCGGCGCCGAGCCCGCGACCGGCCGCGCGCATCTCGTCGCGCTTGCCGCCGAGGCCCAACACGCGCTGCAGGACCTGCTGGCCCCGGCCGCCACCTTGCTGGCCGGCCTGCGCGAGCGCGGCGCACTGCTTGGCGCGCTGCCAGCGGCTCAGGCGGCGCGAGTGCCGTAATCGATCACCAACCCGGCGAACACCGCGATGCCGACCCAGTTGTTGTGCTGGAAGGCGGCGAAGCAGGCCTCGCGCCCGCGGCCGCGGGCATGCCAGAACTGCCAGGCCACCAGCACTGCCGCCGCTGCGAGGCCCAGCTGCCACCAGCCGCCCAGGCCGGCGCGCTGGCCGACCAGCAGCAGGGTAGCGAGGAAGCTCGCCTGCAGCAGCCCGATGCCGATCAGGTCGGCGTCGCCGAGCAGGATCGCGGTCGACTTCGCCCCCATGCGCAGGTCGTCCTCGCGGTCGACCATGGCGTACCAGGTGTCGTAGGCCGTGCTCCACAGCACGTTGGCCAGGAACAGCAGCCAGGCCAGCGGCGGCACCTCGCCGGTGACCGCGGCGAAGCCCATCGGGATCGACCAGCCGAAGGCGATGCCCAGGTAGACCTGCGGGAAGAAGGTATGGCGCTTGAGCAGCGGATAGGTGGCCGCCAGCAGCACCGCGACGCAGGCCAGCCCGATGGTCAGCAGGTTGGTGAACAGCACCAGCACGAAGGCTACCGCCATCAGCGCCGCGAACACCGCCAGCGCCTCGCGCGGCGGCACCGCGCCGCTGACGATGGGGCGTTGGCGGGTGCGCGCCACCGCGCCGTCCAGCCAGCGGTCGTGGTAGTCGTTTATCACGCAGCCGGCCGAACGGGTCAGCCAGACCCCGGCGATGAAGATCAGCAGGATGCCGACCGGGGGGAAGCCCTCGGCGGCCAGCCACAGGCCCCACAGGGTCGGCCACAGCAGCAGCAGCCAGCCGATCGGACGGTCCGCGCGTACCAGCTTCCACCAGTGCGGCAGGCGCTCGCGCCACCACTCGCGGGTGTAGCGCGCGGGTGCTGGCGGAGGCGCGGGAGGCCGCGGCCGCGATGCGGCTGGCGCACGCGCAGGCGGACGCTTGGCGGGCGAGGGCTTGGAAGGGCGCGGGCTCATGCGGTGCGCAAGATCTGGTCGAGGCCGGACACGTTAGCAGCCGCGGCCACCGGTGGGCAGGACTTCCAGCCCCCGGCGACGCCGGTCCCGCCTGCTAGATTGGGAGCTTCGACCGCTCGACCCGCGCCTGATGGAGCCCGCCATGCACCGAATCTTCGCCGATCGCTGTCGCCTCGCGGCCCGATCCCTGCTGCCCGGCCTGTGCCTGCCGCTGGGCCTCGCCCTTGCGCTCAGCGCCTGCAGCCAGGAGCCCGCCGCTCCGCTCGCGGCGACCCCGGTGGAAGACAGCACGCCGCGCCCGAGCCGGCTGTATCCGATCGCCGACTTCCTAGACACCGTGGCGATCAGCGGCGCCTCGTTCTCGCACGACGAGCAGCGGATCCTGTTCTCGTCCAACCGCAGCGGCGTCTGGAACGTCTACGAGATCGCCGTCGAAGGTGGCGAGTGGCAGCCGGTGACGGCCTCGTCCACCGACAACAGCTATGCCGTGGCCTTCTTCCCGGCCGACGGCCGCCGCCTGATCACCCGCGACCAGGGCGGCAACGAGCTCAATCACCTCTACGTGGTGGAGGCAGACGGCAGCGAGCGCGACCTCACCCCGGGCGAGGGCCTGCGCGCGCAATTCGCCGGCTTCAGCATCGACGGCGCGCAGTTCTTCGTGCTGCACAACGGCCGCGATCCGCGTTACTTCGACCTGTACCGCTTTGGCAGCGCCGACTACGAAAGCGAGCTGCTGTTCCGCAACGAGGAGGGCGCCCAGCCGGGCCGGCTTTCGCCCGACCAGCGCTGGCTGAGCCTGTCCAAGCCGATCACCACCAATGACAGCGAGCTGTGGCTGCTGGAGCTCGAAAGCGGCCGCCGCATCGAGGTCTCCGACCCGGCGCGGCCGGCGCAGCTGCGCGCACAGGACTTCAGCCGCGACTCGGAGTGGCTGTACTTCACCAGCAACGCCGAGTCGGAGTTCATGCAGCTCTACCGGCTGAACCTGGGCGACGGCCGTCGCGAGCGCGTGCAGTCGGCCGACTGGGACATCGTCGACGCCGGCTTCAGCCACGGTGGCCGCTACCGCCATGCCACCCTCAACGTCGACGGCAGCCAGCGCTTCGAACTGTACGAGGCAGAGAGCGGCCGGCGCGTGGGCCTGCCCGAGCTGCCTGCCGGCGAGATCCGCGGCGTGGCGATCGCCCGCAGCGAATCGCGCATGGCCTTCTACGTCAACGGTGACCGCCGCCCCAACGACCTGCACGTGCTCGACTTCGGCCAGGCCGAGCCGCGCCGGCTCACGCAATCGCTGAGCCGTCTGGTCGATCCGGCCGACCTGGTCGAGTCGCAGGTGGTGCGCTTCGACAGCTTCGACGGGCTCACCATCCCCAACATCCTGTGGAAGCCGCACCAGGCCTCGCCGCAGCGGCGCGCGCCGGCGGTGGTGTGGGTGCATGGCGGCCCCGGCGGCCAGACCACCCGCGGCTGGAACCCGGTGATGCAGTTCCTGGCCAACCACGGCTATGTGGTGCTGGGCATCAACAACCGCGGCAGCTCCGGTTACGGCAAGACCTTCTTCGCCGCCGACGACGGTCGCCACGGCCGCGAGCCGCTGCTGGACGTGATCGAGGCGCGCCGCTACCTGCAGGGCCTGGACTACGTCGACCCCGAGCGCATCGCGGTGATGGGCGGCAGCTACGGCGGCTACATGGTGCTGGCGGCGCTGGCCTTCCACCCCGAGGAGTTCGACGTAGGCGTCAACATCTACGGCGTGTCCAACTGGCTGCGCACGCTGGAGAGCATCCCGCCCTGGTGGGAGTCGCAGCGGCGCGCGCTGTACCAGGAGATCGGCGATCCCGAGACCCAGCGCGAGATGCTGATCGAGATCTCGCCGCTGTTCCACGCCGAGCGCATCCGCCGCCCGCTGATGGTGCTGCAGGGCGCCAACGATCCGCGCGTGCTGCAGGCCGAGAGCGACGACATCGTGGCCGCCGTGCGCGCCAACGGCGTACCGGTGGAATACCTCGTCTTCCCCGACGAGGGCCACGGTTTCACCAAGCGGCCCAACCAGGTGCGCGCCTACGGCGCCATCCTCGAGTTCCTGGACCAGCACCTGCGCCGCAAGGTGGCCGACATCTGAACGCTACCGCCCGCTGCGGCGTCACGCTGCGGGCGGGTCGGCGTCAACGGCTCCAGGCTTCGATTCCAAACAAGGAGGACTACCCATGTCAGGACAAGGATCCGCCGGCAACGTCATCGCCGCACTGTGCAGCCTGTTCATCCCGGGCCTGGGCCAGCTGGTGCAGGGCCGCATCCTGTGGGCGCTGTTCTGGTTCGTGCTGGCCGGCGTGCTGTGGCTGGTCACCTTCACACTGGGCGGCTGGATCGGCAATCTGCTGGCCTGCATCCACGCCGCGCTCTACGACCCGCGGCGCTGACCAGGCCCCACACGCGAACGCCGCCCGCAGGACCGCGGGCGGCGTTCGTGTTGATGGGATCGAAGTGGTGCGCGACTACAGCGAGGCCTCGAAGCGCTTGACCTGTTCCTCGGCCTTGTCGCGGGCGATGCCGTAGCGCTCCTGCAGCTTGCCTACCAGATAGTCGCGGTGGCCTTCGGCGTAGCTGACATCGTCATCGGTCAGGCGGCCCCATTCGGACTTCAGGCGGCCGGTGAGCTGCTTCCACTTGCCCTTGATGCGATCGGCGTTCATGGCGTTCTCCTTCGTGGCTTGGGGGTCAGGGTGTCAGCGGCGGCGCCCGGCGAGCCCGCCAATGCTGAGCAGCAGGCCGGCGCCGAGCAGGCCCCAGGACAGCAGGGGCGGCGCACGTTCACGCGTTTCCACGCTCAGTGCGGCATCGCCGACGCTGAGCACGGCCTGCTTCTCCGGCAGGGCGACGACGCCGCTGGCGAGCAGGCCGCCAGCGATCAGGCAGACGATGCCGAGGATGAGTAGGGTCTGGCGCATGCAGGACTCCGGTCAGGTAGGGCCAGCCCGGGATCGGGCCGGCGGGCCGCAGCTATCGTCGCGGCCTGACCAGGCTCTCGCAGCTTGCGTGCCAAGTTCGCAGCGCTCCCGCCCGGCTCCATCAAGCCACTGATCGGGAACGAGAAATAGGGACGACCCCTGGCCCTCGGCGGCGGCCGGGCAGGGCCGGCACGGGGGCTGATGCCGGCAGCCTGCATGCCGGGTCGTGCAGCGCGCACGGCAGCCTGCGGGCGCGCCGCATCAGTCGCCGGGCGTCTCCAGCAGGCCGCCCACGTGGTCATCGAACTGGTCCAGCAGGGACTCCATCTGGACCACGTCGAAGCGCTCCACGGCGCCGGCGAGGCGGCGCGCGTAGCCCTGCAGGCTCGTGCTGCCCAGGGCCTGCGCCAGCGGCGGCAGCTCCTCCGCCAGCCGCTGCACTTCGGAAATCCGCAGCGAGCGCTGCAGGGCCGGCAGGCGCTGCGCCTGCAGCATGCGCAGGGCGGCACGTGCCGCGGCCTGTCGTTCGGCATCGACCGGTTCGCTGGCGGCCTCAGCGTTCGCTTGAACCGCATCGGGCGGCGCCTGCGCCGTGCGCGCCGGCAGCAGCTCGGCCAGCGCCGCGAACAGGGCTTCGCGGCTGACCGGCTTGCGCACATAGGCCTCGAACTCGCCGCTGACCGCGCGCTCTTCCGCCGCCATGCTCGACGCGCTGACCGCCACCACCGGCAGCGGCCTGTCCACTTGCGCGCCCTCGCGGCGCCCTGCATCCCACTCGCGCAGCCGGGCGGTGGCCTCGCGGCCGTCCATCACCGGCATGCGCAGGTCCATCAGCACGAGGTCGGGCTCGAAGCGCGCCGCCACCTCAAGCGCCTCCTGGCCATCGCCGGCAAAGGCCAGCGTATGCCCGCCCTCGGCCAGAAAGGCGGCCAGCAGCTCGCGGTTCCAGGCCACGTCGTCGACCACCAGGATCCGGCTCGGCGCCAGCGCGCCGAAGTCCACCGCGTCGTCGTCGCTCGGCTCGGCCTCGGCCGGGCGCGTGCTGGCGGCCACGCCGTGCAGCCGCACCCTGAAGCAGCTGCCGCGGCCAGGCGTGCTGTCCAGCTCGATGCTGCCGTCCATCAGCGCCAGCAGGCGGCGCACGATGGCGAGCCCCAGCCCGGTGCCCTGCGGCGCTTCGGCGCCGCCGACCGCGCGCTTGAAGGGTTCGAAGATCCCGGCCTGCAGGGCGGGATCGATGCCCGGCCCGGTATCGCGCACGTCGATCTGCAGGTCGCAGCTGCCGGGGGCGCGGGGATGGGCCTGCACCGACACCACGACCTCGCCGGCGTCGGTGTACTTGACGGCGTTGGAGACCAGATTGCCCAGCACCTGCCGCAGCCGGTGCGGATCCAGCCACAGGCTGGCCGGCAGCGCCGGGTCGATGCGCGCGCGCAGCTTGAGGCCCTTGGCCCGGGCGGATTCGCCGAACACGGTCAGGGTGGAGTCCACCAGCTCGCGCAGGTCGCAGCGCTGCGGCTGCAGGTCGAGCTTGCCGGCCTCGACCTTGGACAGGTCGAGGATGTCGTTGATCAGCGCCAGCAGCGCGCGTCCGCTGGTCTGGATGGCGCGGATGTACTCCTGCGCCTGCGGTTCGATGCGGGTGCGCGCCAGCAGCTGCGAGAAGCCGAACACCGCGTTCATGGGCGTGCGGATCTCGTGGCTCATGCTGGCCAGGAAACGGCTTTTCTCGCGGCTGGCGCGTTCGGCTTCCTGCGCCCTGACCAGGGCCAGCTCCTCGTCGGCGCGCGCGCGCGCGCCGCGCCGCAGCGAGAACAGCGCCACGCCGCCCAGCGCCAGCGCCAGCAGGTTCACCAGCAACACGGTGGCGGTGCTCTGCACGATCACGCCGTCAAGCTCAAGCTGCCGGCCGCGCAGCAGCGACGCTTCTTCGCCGTCCATGGCCTCCAGCAGGGTCTGCGCACGCAGCAGCAGGCTTTGCCCGCGGCCGCTGCGCATGCGCTCGACCGAGGCGCCGATGCCCTGTTCCTGCGCCTCGCCGATCGCCGCCCGATAGAACTCGTCGCGGGCGCGGATCAGCCCGCGCAGCTCCATCAGCCGGTCGGCCTGGGCGGGGTTGTCGAGCAGCAGCGGCGCGATTGCCTGCAGCCGGCCCTCGACGTCCTCGATGGCCTCGACGTGGCCGCGCAGGTAGTCGTCGCGCCGGGTCAGCAGGTAGCGCAGCCCGTAGGTCTCGACGTTGTGGACGCTGGCCTGGAGCGCATGCAGGCGCGCCTGCAGGTCCTGCGTGTGGGTGACCCAGTCCACCGAGGCGCGCACGCGCCCGACGGTGCCGATGCTGTACAGGGTGGCGCCCAGGATCAGAAGGACCGAGAGCACCAGCAGGCCGCGCTGGAACAGCAGGTCGGCGCGCCGGGCGGCCGACGCGGTCGAAACTTGGCTCATGTCATGGCGCAGGTCAGGCCGGGTTGAGCGCCACGATAACCCCGTTCAGCACCAGCGCGAACGACACCCAGGCCAGACAGGGCAGCTGCAGCCAGCCGGCGGGGGCGCGCACCCGCAGCGCGGCGAGCGCGCTGGCCAGCAGGGCCAGCCACAGCAGGCAGATCGCCAGGAAGGCCAGCGCTGGACGCTCCAGCCCGAAGAACAGCGGCGACCACGCTGCGTTCAGGCCCAGCTGCAGGCCGAACCACAGCAGCGCGCGCTGCCGCGCCGGCCCGGCCGGCGACTGCAGCAGCAGGGCCAGGGCTGCGGCCAGCATCAGGTAGAGCAGGGTCCAGACCGGGCCGAACACGGCATCCGGCGGCTGCCAGGTCGGCTTGCGCAGCTCCGCATAGCCTTCGCCCGGCGGGAACGCTGCGCCCAGCGCCAGCACCGCCGCGATCACCAGCAGGGCGACGCCCCAGGCCCGCAGGGGCGTCAGGCCGTGGCGGCGGATCGTGAAGGATTCGAGTGCGCGGGACATCGGGAGCGGCAACCTGTGCGGGGTTCTCGAGGAACGTTCCAGCAGGGAGCGTGCCAAGCAGTTGAGGCAACGCTGAAGAATTCGACATTGCCTGCGCGCCAGGGAGGGCGCGCCCGCGGATCGAGCACGCAAGTGCTTGATCCAGCGCGAGCGAGTCCGGACTGCGCCGGACTCGCGACTCCTGATCAAGTCCGGGATGGACTTGATC
>JARWLF010000285.1:0-19841 GCA_029853055.1 Scenedesmus sp. KT-U
AGATAGCGCATCACCTGGAAGACGGGCCGGTCCGGCTTCTCACTGGCGCCCACGACGGCGATGGTGCGGGTGCGCTCCAGGATGCCGCGCAGCAGGCTGTCGGGATAGGGCTGGCTGTGGTCCATGGTCAGCTCTCCCACTGGGGGGTGGTCTTGGACAGGAAGGCGTCGATGCCGGTTCCCGCATCGCGCAGGCCCATGTTCATGGCCATCACCTCCGCCGTGTAGGCATAGGCCGCGTCCAGCGGCAGTTCGCGCTGGCGGTGGAAGGCCTCCTTGCCCAGCTTCAGCACCCGGGGGGCCTTCGCGGCGATGCGGGCGGCCAGCGTGGCCACGGCCTCCTCCAGCTGCTCCGCAGGCACCGCGCGGTTGATCAGTCCCAGCCGCACGGCCTCGCCCGCGTCGATCATGTCGCCGGTCAACAGCATCTCCATCGCCGCCTTGGCCGGGACGGCACGGCTCAGCGCCACCATGGGGGTGGAGCAGAACAGGCCGATATTCACGCCGGGCGTGGCGAAATGGGCATGGTCGGCCGCGATGGCCAGGTCGCAGCTGGCGACCAGCTGGCACCCGGCCGCGGTCGCGGTGCCCTGGACCCTGGCGACCACCGGCTGGGGCAGGCGGACGATGGCGGTCATCAGCCGGGCGCACTGGTGGAAGGTCGCCAGATGCCCCTCATGCCCCTCCGTCGCCCGCATCTCCTTCAGGTCGTGCCCGGCACAGAACACCGGGCCGGCGGCGGCCAGCACCACCACCTTCACCGCGGGATCAGCGCCGACGGCGGCCAGCGCCGCCTCCAGCGCGGTCATCAGGTCGCGCGACAGGGCGTTGCGCGCCTGGGGCCGGTTCAGGGTCAGCGTGGCGACGCCGTCGCGGGCGTCGCTGAGGACCAGGGGCGCCGTGGGCGCGGCGTTCGGTGTGGCAGGGGGCATGGGCGGCGGTGCTCCGCGGATGGGCCGGCGCGGCCGGCGGCCGCGGGCACCCCGTCAACGGGCCGCGGCCATCCGCCGTTCCGGCGTGGTGCTGTCGGGGATGATATCGGCCGGAAGGCGAACCGTCACGACCGTCCCGCGTCCAGGCTGGCTGGCGATTTCCATCTCACCCCCCAGCATCTCGATGAAGCGGCGGGTCAGCGGCAGCCCCAGGCCGGTGCCCTTGGGGTGCGGCCGGTCCGGCTGCTTCACCTGGCCGAAGGGGCGCATGGCCGTGCCGATGTCCTGGGGGGCGATGCCGATGCCGGTGTCCCGGATCACCATGATGATGGCGCCCTGCGACGGGCTTGCCGCCACCTCCACCGTCACGCGCCCGCCGCGGGGCGTGAACTTGACGGCGTTGGAGGCGAGGTTCAGGACGACCTGCCGCACCTTCTCCGGATCGGTGCGGATCATCAGCGGGCGCGGGGGGACGATGACGTCCAGAAGCACCCCGCCCGCGCGGGCGGCCTGGTGCAGCATGCGCACGCTGTCCTGCACCACCCGCCCGATATCGACATTGCGCATGTCCAGCGTTTCGGTGCCGGATTCGGCCTTCGCCAGGTCGAGCGTTCCATCCACCAGGGCGGACATGTGGCTCGCCGCCGAATGGATGTCGTTGCTGAACTCCTTGTACCGGCTGTCGCCCAGCGGGCCGTACGCCTCCGTCCGGATCAGGTCGGAGAAGCCGACGATGGCGTTCAGCGGCGTGCGCAGCTCATGCGCCGCCGTCGCCATCAGCTCACTCTTCTTCCGGCTTTCATCGCGGGCGAGCGCCAGCTGGTCGTTCAGCCGCCGTTCCGCCGCTCGCAGCACATCCACCGCCTCCTGAAGGCGCTGTGTGCGTTCCTCCAGCTGGCGCTCCAGCTCCCCGTTGCGGGCCTGTGCCATCAGCAGCGCCTGCTGGAAGCGGATCAGGTTGCCGACACGGATCACCACCTCCGCCCGCGGCGCGCTGTCCAGCACCACGTCGGTGATCCCGGCCTCCAGCGCCTTCAGATAGGCTGCGGCGCCTTCCGAGGTCAGCAGGGCGAAGATGGGGGGCGGCGGGGCCATGCCGGCCATCAGCACGGCATCGGCCAGGGCGAACACCTGCTCCAAATCGCCGACCAGGATGACGAGGAGCGGGGGATCGGCCCGGCAGGCGGCATTCACCTCCCCCGGTGTGCCGGTGGGCATCAGAACCAGCCCTTCATGCCCGGCGTGGCGCAACAGATCGCGCAGGCTCTGCTCCGGCCCGTTGAGGCGCTTGTCGCCCACGATCAGGATATTGCGACGCCCGCTGACCAAGGTGGTCCATCCGCTGCAAGGTTGCCGTGCATACTAGCGGTCACACGGGGGATTGTCCCCACGAAAGTCACAGCTGCGCCTTTATGGACATGCGGGGGCCGGTCAGCCGCGATCCTGCGACCAGCGGGCGGCGGCCGCGTCGTCGCTGCCCTTGGCGTCCACCCAGCGGTCGCCGGCGGGCGTCTCCTCCCGCTTCCAGAAGGGGGCGCGGGTCTTCAGCCAGTCGATCAGGAAATGGCAGGCCTCGAACGCCGCCTCCCGATGAGCGCTGGCGCAGGCGACCAGGACGATGCGGTCCCCCGGCTCCAGCCGTCCGAACCGGTGGATGATCAAGGTGGCGTCCAGCGGCCAGCGGGACCGTGCCTCCGCCTCGATGGCCTCCAGCTGGCGCTCCGTCATCCCCGGATAATGCTCCAGGGTCATGGCCTGGACGGTGCGGCCCGCCTCAGGCCCCTTGGCGTGCATGTCGCGGACCAGCCCGACGAAGCTGGTCAGCCCGCCGATGGCGTGGTTGCCGCGGGTCAGCGCCTCCAGCTCGGCACCGACATCGAAATCCTCCGCCTGCACCCGCACGGCCATGGCCGCCTCCCTCGCGTCAGCCGCCCGTCACCGGCGGGAACAGGGCAACCTCGTCCCCCGGCTTCACCGGGTGGGTGAAGGGCACATATTCCTGGTTCACGGCCACCTTCACCACGTCCAGATTCGCCAGCGCATCGGCATAGCCGGGGCCGCGGCCCTTCAGCCAGGCGACCAGCCCGGCCACGTCGGTGACGTCGGCGGGCGGCTGCACCGATTCCTCGGCCAGGCCGATCTTGGTCCGCAGCCAGGCGAAATAGAGAAGCTTCATCGCGACGCTCCTTCGGCGGGCGGCGTCCCTCTGTCCGCCGGCGCCAGCATGTATTTCAGACCGGCCCGCAGGTAATCCCAGCCGGTGATCAGCGTCAGTGCTGCCGCCATCCACAGCCCGATCTCCCCGATCAGCTCCACCGGCAGCCAGGACGGCCCGTCCCGGCCCACGATCAGGACGCCGATGGCGACCATCTGGATGGTGGTCTTCCACTTGGCAAGATTGCTGACCGGCACGCTGACCCGCAGCCCGGCCAGGAACTCCCGCAGGCCGGAGACCATCACCTCCCGCAGCAGGATGACGACGGCCGGCAGCACGGCCAGGCCGGAGACCTTGTCCACCGCCACCAACATCATCAGCACGGCCGCGACCAGCAGCTTGTCCGCGATCGGGTCCAGGAACTTGCCGATGACGCTTTCCTCCTGCCAGGCGCGGGCCAGATAGCCGTCGAACCAGTCGGTGATCGCCGCCGCGGCGAACAGGCCGCAGGCCAGATAGGCCGGCCATGCCCCGTCCACATAGAACAGGGCGACCACCACCGGGATGATGGCGATGCGGGACAGGGTGAGGATGTTCGGCAGGCTGGTCAGCATGATGGTCCGGTGCGGCCCCGGCCGGGCAGGGGGCGGGATGGCGGGGCCATCCTAGCCATTCGACCCGTGCGGATGGAAGTGCGCATAGATGAGCTTGGCCACCGCCTTGCTGATGCCCTCCACATTCTCCAGGTCCGCCAGCCCGGCGCGGGAGACGGCCCGGGCGCTGCCGAAATGGTGCAGCAGCGCCTTCTTGCGTTTGGGCCCGATGTTCGGAATCTCGTCCAAGGGGTTGATGCCGATGGCCTTTTCCCGCTTGGCCCGGTGCGTGCCGATGGCGAAGCGGTGCGCCTCGTCCCGCAGTCGCTGCAGGAAGTACAGGACCGGGTCCTTGGGCTCCAGCCCGAAGGGCGGCCGGCCGGGCAGGAAGAAGCGCTCGCGCCCCGCGTCGCGGTCGGGGCCCTTGGCGATGGCGACGAAGGGGATGTCGTCGATGCCCAGCTCGGCAAAGACCTCGACCGCCACCGACAGCTGGCCCTCGCCCCCGTCGATCAGCACCAGGTCGGGCCAGGACTCGCCCGTCCGTTCCGGGTCCTCCTTGATGGCGCGCTCAAACCGGCGGGTCAGCACCTCGCGCATCATGGCATAGTCGTCGCCGGCAGCACCGTCCGTCCGGATGTTGAACTTGCGGTAGGCGCTCTTGATGAAGCCATCCGGGCCGGCCACGATCATGCCGCCCACGGCATTGGTGCCCTGGATGTGGGAGTTGTCATAGACCTCCACCCGCTGCGGCGGCTCCGACAGGCCGAACAGCTCCGCCACCCCGGCCAGCAGCCTGGACTGGCTGCCGGTCTCCGCCAGCCGGCGCCCATGGGCCTCCCGCGCATTGGTCAGGGCGTGGTCCAGCAGCCGCTTCTTGTCGCCGCGCTGCGGGCGGTGCAGCTCGACGCGGTGTCCGGCGCGCACGCACAGCGCCTCCTCCAGCAGCTCATGCTCCGCCAGCTCATGGCTGACCAGCACCAGCCCGGGGGCCGCCTTGTTCTCATAGAACTGGGCGACGAAGGCGGCCAGCACCTCCCCCACCTCCTGCGCCTTGTCATGGCTGGGGAAATAGGCGCGGTTGCCGTAGTTGCGGCCGCCGCGGAAGAAGAAGACCTGGATGCAGGTGGTACCGCCATCCTGGTGGGCGGCGATGACGTCGGCATCGTCCACCCCCTCCACATTGATGTCCTGGTGGGCCTGGATGGCGGTCAGGGCGCGGATACGGTCGCGCAGCTTGGCCGCCGTCTCGAACTCCATCCGGTCCGACGCCTCCTGCATCGCCCGGGCAAGACGGCCCTGGATGTCGCTGCTGCGGCCCGCCAGGAAGGCCCGCGCCTCCGCCACCTGCGCCGCATACTCCTCCCGCGTGACCCGGTCGACGCAGGGGGCGGTGCAGCGTTTGATCTGGAACTGCAGGCAGGGCCGCGTGCGGCTGTTGAACACCGTGTCGGCGCAGTTGCGGATCTGGAAGGCCCGTTGCAACGCCGTCATCACCCTGTTCACGCTGCCCGCGCTGGCGAAGGGGCCGAAATAGTCGCCCTTGCGGTCCCGGGCGCCGCGATGCTTGGTCAGTTGTGGATAGTCGTGGTCGCCGGTGATCAGGATGTGCGGGAACGTCTTGTCGTCCCGCAGCAGCACATTGTAGCGCGGCATCAGCCGCTTGATCAGGTTCGACTCCAGCAGCAGCGCCTCGACCTCCGTATGGGTCGTGACGAACTCCATGGTCACGGTCTCCGCCACCATGCGCTGAAGCCGGACGGGCAGCTTGGCGACCTGGGTATAGTTCGTCACCCGGCGCTTCAGGCTGCGCGCCTTGCCGACATACAGCACGTCGCCGTCGGCGTTCATCATCCGATAGACGCCCGGCGCCTCCGGCAGGGTGCGGAGATAGCCCTTGATGGTTTCCACCCCGCGCGACAGGTCGGCCGTGCTGCGCCGCGCGCGGCCCGCGGGCGGCGGGGCGGCGGCGGGCGCGGGCGCCTCGGCCACGGTGTCGGGCGGGGTATCGGTATCGGCGGTCGGCATGGTGCCCTCATGTGGCCGATCCGGGCCCGGCGGTCAATGCATCTGGGCGGCCCCACGTCCGCGGCCCACCCGTCCCGCCGCGCGCAGGGGGAGGGGGCACGGGCATTCGCGCCGGGGGCCGGGGCGAATCGGTCGGGTTTAGTCCCTTCGGCGGAGGGGGTGTGGAGATCATCCACCAAAGCTGTGGATAACTCTGCGGACAAAGGCGGGTGGCTGCTGTGGGACCCCAAGCGCCGCAAGGCTTTGACCTGAATGCACAATTTTCAGGCACATTTGATCGGGGCATTGATTTCATTGATGTTTTTGCCTGTCAAGGGGTCACCTGACTGTCACATCGGTGTTTTTGTGCCTTGACAAGCAGGCCCGTGGGGCGGGGGGCGGCCTCTCCATTTCCGTGTGAACAACTTGTTTACCCACGGCCTCCGCGGCGGCGCGCCAGGGCGGGGTGGAGGGTCCGGCCATCGCCGGATGGCCTACCCCCCATGGTTCCGGGACGCGAACGATGCGGGGCGCGGGGCGTCAGCCAAGGTCGAAAAGATCCAGGTCGACGGCCGCCCCGTCGGCGTGCAGCCGCTGGGGGGCCGGGTTGTCATAGGCGACCAGCAGGCGCCCACCCCCCGCCGTCAGGCAGATGCCCTCCGCATGGTCGCAGCCCCGTCCATGCGGCAGGTCCAGAACCAGGTCCAGCGCGTCCCGCGGCACGACCGTGGCGGTGCCTGACCGCAGCGCGCCCGGCCAGCGCCAGAGCTGGACGGGGCCGTCAAGGTCCATGGTCGGACCGGCCAGGATCAGCAGGTCGTCGCCCTGCCGCTTCAGGTCGCGGATGCCCAGCCCGCCCAAATCCAGGACGTGCTTGGCATAGAGCTCATCCCCATGGCCGGGCGGCTGCGGCAGCAGGCATCCCGGCCGCTCGTCCGGTTCCGTCAGCCGCAGTTCCAGCACGGCGGCCCAGCCGCGCAGGACCGGCCCGCGCAGGCCCAGGAACACGCGGTCCCGGCCGTGGCCGTCCTGGCAGGCGGCGATGCCTTCCACGTCGAACCCGTTCTCCTTGGCGGGCACGTCCAGGAACCGCGACAGGTGATCATCCGTCCGCAGCGCCCGGGTCAGCAGGTTCCCATGCTTGCCGGCGAAGGGAAGGAAGGCGGCGCGCCGGCGCGTGCCGTCGGCCAGCAGCACCTCCTTCCGCAGCACGTGCCCGCCCCCGCCAGCACTGGGCAGGCAGGGAATGCGGCCCAGCAGCCAGCGGTTCGGCTCCCGCTTGACCTCCGTCAGCCGGGCCAGGGCCTGGGCATTGTCGGCCTGCCGGGGCTTCGGCTTCTTCCGCGCCAGCGACATGGACCCGGTGACCCACAGATAGCCACTGTCCGCCGCCAGCCCCTCGATATCCACCTCTCCCGCCGGCCCACCCGGAAGCTCCACCATGTCCGCCAGGGCGAAGGCGGTGTGGGCGGTGTAGCTCCTCCCGCCGTCGGTGGTGGTCAGCCGCTCGATCTGCGCCGTCTCATCCGACGCGGTCCACAGGCTGTCGCCCGTCAGCTCCAGCGCCGACAGGTTGTTGCGCAGCGCCTCATCCACATGCGCCGGAAGGTCGCCATGGTGGGTGAGGTCCAGCCGGACGGTGCCGGTGCGGCGGGCGGGCGCGGCGGGGGTGTCCATGGCGGCTCTCCGGCGGGGAAATGCCGGATCATAACAGCGGTCCCGCCGGCGTGGTGCGTCGGGGCGCGCCTATTTCCAGATCGCCTTGCCAGACCCCGGCAGGCCCAGGCGGCCCCACAAATCGGTCACCCGGTCCACCACCTCCTGGTCCATGCGCAGCACCTGCCCCCACTCGCGGTGGGTTTCCGGGGGCAGCTTGTCGGTGGCGTCCAGCCCGATCTTGCCGCCCAGGCCGCTCTCGGGGCTGGCGAAGTCCAGATAGTCGATGGGCGTGCCCTCGATCACCGTGATGTCGCGGGCCGGGTCCATCTTGGTGGAGACGGCCCACATCACGTCCTTCCAGTCGCGGGCATTGATGTCGTGGTCCACGACGATCACCCACTTCGTGTACATGAACTGCCGCAGGAACGACCAGACGCCCAGCATCACCCGCTTGGCATGGCCCGGATAGGCCTTCTTCATGCTGACCACGGCGATGCGGTAGCTGCACCCCTCGGGCGGTAGCCAGAAGTCCACGATCTCCGGGAATTGTTGTTGCAGAAGCGGAATGAACACCTCGTTCAGCGCTTCGCCAAGCACGCTCGGCTCATCCGGCGGCCGGCCGGTGAAGGTGGACAGGTAGATCGGGTTCCGGCGCATGGTGATGGCCGTGACGGTGAAGACCGGGAAGGGCTCCACCGAATTGTAATAGCCGGTGTGGTCGCCATAGGGGCCCTCATCGGCGTACTCGTCCAGGCTGACATACCCTTCCAGCACGATCTCCGCCGTAGCGGGCACCTTCAGGGGCACGGTCTTGCACTCCACCAGATCCACCTTCTTGCCCCGCAGCAGGCCGGCGAACTGGTACTCCGACAGGGTGTCCGGAACGGGCGTGACGGCGGCCAGGATGGTGCCCGGATCGGCGCCCAGCACGGCCGCGGCCGGCAGGGGCTCCCGCTTGCCGGCCTCTTTCCAGCGCTGGTGATGCTGGGCGCCCCCGCGGTGTTTCAGCCAGCGCATGATCGTCTTGTTCCGCCCCAGCACCTGCATGCGGTAGATGCCGAGGTTGAAATTGTCCTCCCGCTTGGCGCCCTTGCTGTCATGGGTGGGGCCCTTGGTGACGATCAGGGGCCAGGTGATCAGGGGCGCCGGCTCCCCCGGCCAGCAGGTCTGAACCGGCAGGCGGGACAGGTCCACCTCATCCCCGGTCAGCACCACCTCCTGGCAGGGGGCGCGGGACACGGTTCCCGGCCGCATGGCCAGCACGGTCTTGGCCAGCGGCAGCAGGTCGAACGCCTCGCGCAGGCCGCGCGGCGGCTCCGGCTGCTTCAGGAAGGCCAGCGTCTCCCCCACCTGGCGCAGCTCATGCGGCTCCCGCTCCATGCCCCAGGCCACGCGCTCCACCGTGCCGAACAGGTTGATCAGTACCGGCATCTCGCTCTTCGTGCCGTCGGCCTTGATGACATTCTCGAAGATCACGGCCGGCCCGCCCTCTGCCAGAAGGCGGGTATGGATCTCCGTCATCTCCAGCACGGTGGAGACCGGCTCCCGCACGCGGACAAGGCGCCCGGCCTCTTCCAGCCGGTGAATGAACTCGCGAAGGGAGGCATAGGGCATGGTGATCGCGTCCGTCATGCGGGGATGGCCGCTGCACAAGATCGGCAAGCCGCGGCGCCGGTCAAGCGTCCGCGGCAGCCTGCCTCTCGCCAGACGGGTCGGATGTGTCACCGGGCCGTTACAAGCCCGATATCGGCACGACACGGATGGCGATTATAGTCCCGCCGCCCCGCAACCCGATCGTGGACCGGACCCGATGTGCCGCCTTGCCCTTGCTGCCGCCGCCGCCTGCTTCCTGGCGTTTCCCGCCCTGGCCGACGATGCCGCCATCAACCGCATCTACCAGGATATGAGCGCCGCCTATGGCGTGCTGGACGTCCCGGCGATGGAGCGCGTCTATACCGCCGACTCCAGCTACGTCCACCCGGCCGGGCCGGATTTCGCCTGGCAGCTCGGGCGGGAGGAGATCGTGGGCGGCTTTCGTCAGTTCTTCGAAGGGGCGAAGGCGCGCGGCGATTCGCTGGACATCGATTTCCGCATCGTCAGCCGCACCCGCCAGGGCGAGTCGGTGGCGGTCGATGTCGGGCTGTTCAAGCTGACCGTCACCCCCAGGAAGGGGGAGCCGCAGGTGATGTCCGGTACCTTCCTGACCGTCCCCGTCCGCCAGCCGGACGGCAGCTGGGCCTTCGCCGCCGACAGCTACGGGCCGACGAAGGTGGAGGTGTATGACCGGCTGACGCCCGTCGCCGGGCTTCAGTTCGACTGACCACCCGCCGCCCCCCGCAGGTGCAGCGCGATCAGCGCCGCCTGCAGGGCGGGCGTGCCGGTGACCTGCACCGGCCCCGGCCCGGCCCCCTCCAGCCGCAGCGTGTCGCCGGCGGTGAACCGCTGGCCGGCCAGGGCCGCCTCCCCCTGGAACAGGTGGATCAGGTGCAGGCTGGCCGGCGGCAGGGGGAACGGGCCGGCGCCGGCCAGCATGCGCACCTTCGCCCGTGCCCGCGCCCGGTCCACCATCACGTTGAAGTCGCGGATCGGCCCGTCCAGCAGGGTGCAGCGGGTGGTCCAATCGCCGGAGAAGCTGACCGGCCGGAAGCGTTCCGCTACCGTAACGGTCGGCGCTTCGGCAAAGTCCAGCCGCATGCCCGCCCCCTCGGCCACCAGGATGGTCCGGTCATAGCCGGGGAAGGCACTGAAAGGACCGTCGGCCGCCACATCGGCCAGGCTCAACCGCCATAGGAACCGGCCGCCGGCCGCAAGCCCCTCCGCCGGGTCGGCCGCGATCTCCGTCGTCGTGCCCAGCCCGTTCTTCCAGGGCATGGTGCGGTAATCGGCCGGGGTCAGGTGGGTGATGCGCATGCCGCCCCCTCGGCGCCGATGCGCCACACCGTGGTCTCCCGCTCCTCCCGGTCCTCCAGCTCCCGGCTAGTGGGGACGATGTGGGTAGCCAGCTTCTCCATCCCGCCGCGCGGCAGGTAGGCGCGGCCGGGGTCGCCCAGCAGGACCAGCGTGCCGGTGGCGGCCACCTGGCGGAACCAGGCGGCGACACGTTCCGCCAGCGGCCGTTCATAGCAGATGTCCCCCGCCAGCAGCACCTCCGTGCCCGGCAGCGGCTGGCCGACCCTGTCCGCGCACAGCGTCTCCACCGCCAGCCCGTTGAGGGCGGCGTTCAGCCGGATCGCCGCGATGGCGAAGGGGTCGATCTCCACCGCCGTCACCCGGGCGGCCCCGGCCCTGGCGGCGGCCAGCGCCACCAGCCCGCTGCCGCTGGCGAAATCCACCACCGTCCGGCCGCGGACCAGGTCGGGATGGTCCAGCAGGTACCGCGCCAGTGCCTGCCCCCCGGCCCAGGGGAACGCCCAGAAGGGCGGGGGCACGCCATGCCGGTCCAGCCAGGCCTCCGTCGCCTCCCACAGGGGGGTGATGCGGGTGGCCTGGTGCAGCCGCAGTTCGGGCACAAACGGGGTGGGGGCCACCACCGTGTGGTGCCGGATAAAGGCGGCCGGGTCGGCGGGCGGTTCGGCGGGGTCTGCGCTGGTCATGCCGGTTCCTATACCCCACCGGGGGCGGACGCGACAGCGGGTCGGGTCCGTGCCATACTGCCCCGCCCGCCGCCGTGCAGCGGGCCAAAGAAACGATGGGATCAGGGGGAACAACGATGAGCAACGATCAGGGCATGGCCATGCCGACGCCCGGCGCATTCTGCTGGAACGAGTTGATGACACGCGACGTGGGCGCGGCGCAGGAATTCTATGGCGGGCTGCTGGGGTGGACCTTCCAGTCCAAGGACATGGGCCACATGGGCACCTACACCATCATCCGCCATGGCGATCAGGATCGCGGCGGCATGATGCAGATGTCCGGCCCGGAGTGGGGGGACATGTCCTCCCACTGGATGGCGTACATCGCGGTGGCGGATGTCGATGCCTGCGCCGCCCGCGTCGGGGAACTGGGCGGGACCGTCTGCGTCCCGCCGACTGACATCCCTACGGTGGGGCGGTTCTGCGTCATCAATGATCCGACCGGGGCCACGGTCTCCCTGATGACCTTCACCGCGCCCGGCTGACGGGCACCGGGGCCGGGGCCGGGGTGGGGGAGAGGGCATGCTTGACAGATGGCGGCCCGGTCTTAGCTTACCGGACCGCCCGTGACCTGCCGGCCTGCCCATGTCCTCCGACCGCCCCCGCACCCGCCTGTATGTGGACGCCGCCCTGGCGGCCGGTCAGGCCGTCCCCCTTGCCCCGGCGCAGGCGCACTATCTGGGCCGCGTGCTGCGCATGGGGGCGGGGGACGGGGTGCTGGCATTCAACGGGCGGGACGGTGAATGGCTGACCCGCATCGACAGCCTGACCAAGAATGCCGGCACCCTGGCCGTGCGGGAGATGGTGCGGCCGCAGCCCGCGGAGCCCGGCCCCTGGCTGCTGTTCGCGCCACTTAAGGGCGGGCGCACGGAGTATGTGGTGGAGAAGGCGGTGGAGCTGGGCGCTGCGGCGATCCAGCCGGTCTTCACCCGCCGCTCCGACGTCGGCCGGGTCAACCGGGACCGGCTGGCCGCCAACGCCGTGGAGGCGGCGGAGCAATGTGAACGCCTGTCCGTTCCGGAGGTGCGCGAGGCCGTCGATCTCATGCGCCTTCTGGAGGGCTGGGATGCGGAGCGTACCCTGTTCGTCGCCGCCGAATCCGGGCATGCCCAGGGTCTGGTGACGGCCGTCACAGCGCACCGGGGCCGCCCGGCAGCATGGCTGATCGGGCCGGAGGGTGGGTTTGACCCGGCGGAGCTGGATGCCCTCCGGCGCCTGCCCTTCGTTGTTCCGGTCGGTCTCGGCCCGCGGGTCCTGCGGGCGGACACGGCCGCGATCGCCGCCCTGTCGGCCTGGCAGGCCGTGGGTGGTGACTGGTCGGGCGACGGTGTGGAAGGCGGGCCGGAACGGCCGCCCTTCCGGGCCTGACCGGCCACGGTTCTTGGTTCGCAACCCTGACAGCGTCAAGGAATACAGCGCATGTCCGCCCCTCCAAAATCGCGCGGCGAACCGATCACCAGCCGTCGGCAGCTGGTGGAATATCTGGAACAGGGCTGCAAGCCGGCCGAGGATTGGCGCATCGGGACGGAGCATGAGAAGTTCGCGTTCCGCCGGGGCGACCACCGGCCGCTGCCCTATGAGGGGCCGGGCGGCATCGGCGAGGTGCTGGACGCATTCGTCCAGCGGTTCGGCTGGGAACCCATCCGGGAGGGCGACAATGTCATCGCCCTGCAGAAGGGGCTGGCGAACATCTCGTTGGAGCCGGGGGGCCAGTTCGAGCTGTCCGGCGCGCCGCTGGCGACCATCCACCAGACCTGCGCGGAGGTGACGGAACATCTGTCGCAGGTCAAGGAGATCGGGCGCGATCTGGGCTTCGGCATGCTGGGGCTGGGCTTCAACCCGCTGTGGCGGCGCGAGGACATCCCCTGGATGCCCAAGGGCCGCTACAAGATCATGCGGGAATACATGCCCAAGCGCGGCGGCCTGGGCCTGGACATGATGACCCGCACCTGCACGGTCCAGGTCAATCTGGACTTCGCGTCCGAAGCGGACATGGTGAAGAAGTTCCGGGTTTCGCTGGCGCTGCAGCCCATCGCGACGGCGCTGTTCGCCAACAGCCCCTTCCTGGAGGGGCGGCCGAACGGGTTCCAGAGCTACCGCAGCCACATCTGGACGGACACCGACCCCGACCGCACGGGCGATCTGCCCTTCGTGTTCGAGGACGGGTTCGGCTTCGAGCGGTATGTGGATTATGCGCTTCAGGTGCCGATGTACTTCGCCTACCGCGACGGCCGGTATCTTGACGCGTCGGGCCAGGATTTCCGCCGGTTCATGGAGGGCCGCCTGCCCGTCCTGCCGGGGGAGCGGCCGCTGCTGACCGACTGGACGGACCATCTGACCACCCTGTTCCCCGAGGTGCGGCTGAAGCGGTACCTGGAGATGCGAGGGGCGGACGGCGGCCCGTGGAAGCGGCTGTGCGCCCTGCCGGCCCTGTGGGTGGGGCTGCTGTATGACGGCACGGCGCTGGATGCCGCCTGGGACCTGGTGAAGGACTGGACGGCCCAGGAGCGGGCGGAACTGCGCCGGGACGTGCCGCGCCAGGCGCTGGCGACGCCGTTCCGCGGCGGCACCGTCCAGGATGTTGCCCGCCGCGTGCTGGCGATCTCCCAGGAGGGGTTGCGTCGCCGCGCCCGCACGGCCGGAATGGGGGAGGACGAGACCCACTTCCTCGCGCCGCTGCTGGAGATTGCCGACAGCGGCGTCACCCCGGCGGCGGAGCTGCTGGCCAAGTACAACGGCCCATGGCAGGGCGACGCGGCCCGCGTGTTCGACGAATACGCCTATTAGGCGAAAAATTTTCGCCGGGCGGCCGGTGCGCTATTTCACGCTCCCCCCGAATTGGGCTAGCTTGGCGCACCGACCGGTCCCGCGTGGGGTGGGCCGGCCCGAGGAGACGACGCCCGCCATGTTGCCAGCCCCATGTTGAGGTACGGCGAATTCAGCGATCCCGCGCTTGAGCGGGCGTACCGACTGCACAACGTGGAGGGGGAGGTCCGCTCGCTCCGACGCAATCTCGTCGGGCTGATGCTGTTCTATCTGGCGCCGTTGCTGCTGGATTTCGTCTATCTCAGCGACGACACCATCTTCTACCTGTTCCTGCCGCTCCGGCTGGGTGTCTACGCCACGATCATCGCCATCATCCTGCTGCCGGTGCGGGAGGAGACGTACCGGCTGCGCCATGCGCTGATCGTGCTGCTGCTGGTCTATATCTGGGCAATGGCGGTGATGGTCGCCCTGTGGGTGGACCGTCCGAAGACGGCGCTGACCGTCAGCTTCTTCGTCATGATCATCGTGCTGATGAACTACCTGTTCCTGCCCACGCGGTGGCGGGTTCAGGTGGCGTTCGGCGCGCTGGCCAGCGCCCTGTATGTGGGCGTCGTCATGCCCATGGGCGACGGCCAGCCCAGTGAGATCGCGACGGCGGCGGTGATGCAGGCCCTGGCCAATGTCTTCGGCGGCCTGACCGCCTTCCAGCTGGCCACCCTGCGGCGGGCGGAGTTCGCCCGCATGAAGCAGCTGGAGGAGGAGCAGGGCCGCCTGCGGGAGGCGAATGCGGAACTGCTGCGCACCGAAACCATCATCGCCGAACAGCGGGACCAGCTGGCCCACCAGGTCCAGGAGCTGAAGGAAGCGCAGGACAGGTTGCTGATGACCCAGGCCAGCCTGGTCCAGGCGGAAAAGCTGGCCAGCCTGGGGGAGCTGGTGGCCGGCGTGGCGCATGAGCTGAACACGCCGATGGGGATCGCCGTCACGGCCGTCTCCCATCTGTCGGACAACATCGCGGAGCTGGACCGCGCGGTGGGGCAGGGGAAGATCACGCGCAGCCAGCTGAACGAGTTCCTCACCACCCTGTCCGCCAGCGCCCGGCTGGTCAGCGCCAATGTCGGCCGTGCGGCGGAACTGATCCAGAGCTTCAAGCAGGTGGCGGTGGACCAGGCGAGCGCGGAGCGCCGGCCCTTCTCCCTGCCCTCCTATCTGGAGGAGGTGCTGCAGAGCCTGGCGCCGCGGCTGAAGCGCCTGCCCCACCGGGTGGAGGTGGACTGCCCGCCCGGCATCGTCATGGACAGCTATCCCGGTGCCCTGTCGCAGGTGGTGACGAACCTTGTCCTGAACGCGACCATCCATGCCTTCCCGGCCGGCACGGCGGGGGAGATCCGCATCGCCGTGGACGCCTCGGAGCCGGACTGGGTGGAGCTGGCCTTCACCGACACCGGGCGCGGCATTCCGCTGGAGGTGCAGGGGCGGGTGTTCGACCCCTTCTTCACCACCAACCGCGCCAATGGCGGCAGCGGGCTGGGGCTGCACATCGTCTACAATCTGGTGACCCAGTCCCTGCGGGGCACGATCCGGCTGGAATCGGCACCGGGGCGGGGGACACGGTTCATCGTCCGCCTGCCGCGACAGGTGGAAACCGTGCCCGCCCGGCCGGCGACGACGGGCTGACCCGCGCCGCCGCCGAGCCCACCGCCCGCTCAGGCGGCGCGGGTGCCGCCCACCGTCAGCCCGTCGATGCGCAGCGTCGGCTGCCCCACGCCCACGGGCACGCCCTGGCCCTGCTTGCCGCAGACGCCGATGCCGGGGTCCAGGCAGCTGTCATTGCCGATCATGGTGACCTTGGTCAGCGCGTCGGGGCCATTGCCGATCAGGGTGGCGCCCTTGACCGCCGGGCCGATCTTCCCGTCCTCGATCAGATAGGCCTCGCTGGCGGAGAAGACGAACTTGCCGGACACGATGTCCACCTGCCCGCCGCCGAAATTCACGGCATACAGGCCCCGCTTGACGGAGGCGATGATCTCCTCCTTCGGCGTGCTGCCGGAGCGCATGACGGTGTTGGTCATGCGCGGCATGGGCATGTGGGCGAAGGACTGGCGCCGCCCGTTGCCGGTGGGCCGCACGCCCATCAGCCGGGCATTCAGCCGGTCCTGCATGAATCCGACCAGGATTCCGTCCTCGATCAGGGTGTTGCACTGGGTGGGGGTGCCCTCGTCATCGACGGTCAGGGAGCCGCGCCGGCCCTCCAGCGTGCCATCATCCACTACCGTGACGCCCGGCGCGGCGACCCGCTGGCCCAGCAGGCCGGCGAAGGCGGAGGTCTTCTTGCGGTTGAAGTCGCCTTCCAGCCCGTGGCCCACCGCCTCGTGCAGCATCACCCCGCACCAGCCGGGGCCCAGCACCACCGGCATCTCCCCCGCCGGCGCGTCCACGGCGTCCAGGTTCGTCAGGGCCCCGCGCAGCGCCTCGTCCACATGGGCCTGCCAGGTCTCCGGCCGCAGATACTGCTCATAGGTGACGCGCCCGCCGGCGCCGTAGCTGCCGGATTCCATCCGGTCGCCGTCGCCGACGACGACCGAGACGTTGAGGCGGACCAGGGGGCGGATGTCGGCCACGCGGGTACCGTCCGCCCGCACGATCTGCACCGCCTGCCACTCCCCGGCCAGCGAGGCGGAGACCTGCCGCACCCGCGGATCGCGGGAGCGGGCATACCGGTCGATCTCCTCCAGCAGCTTCACCTTGGCTTCGAACGGCACCAGCCCCAGCGGATTGTCGCTGGCGTACAGCGCCCGGTTCGTGCCGATCGGCGGCTCCGCATACTTGCCCGCATGGCCGGCATGGACGGCGCGCACCGTTTCGGCGGCGCGACGGATCGCATCCTCCGACAGGGTGGAGGCATGGGCGTAGCCCGTCGCCTCATCCGCGACGGCCCGCAGCCCGAAGCCCTGGGCCGTGTCGAAGCTGGCGCTCTTCAGCTTGCCGTCGTCCCAGGCGAAGCTTTCCGACTGCGCATATTCCAGGAACAGCTCACCATCGTCCGCCCCGCGCAGCGCATCGCTCACGATGCTTTCGGTGCGCGCCCGGTCCAGTCCGGCGCGGGCGAAGAACAGGTCGTCGGTCTGGGCTAGGGTCGACATGCGATGGGGGCTCCGGCGATGGGTGGGGCGGTTCCGCCCCGGCACTTCCTTCACAATGGCGATCCGGACGCCATCCGGCAACCGGCCAGCGGGGGCGGCATGGCTACCCCGGATGGGTCCGATTCGCCCTGCTGCCGACCGCCGGGCGCCCCCGGAATTGACATGGCGCAAGCTGCGACCGTTTGCCTCTGCGCCTTGGAGGGGCAGAATTGCGGACTTTCTTTACGCCAGCGGCCCTCGCCGTTATGGTCTGCGACGATATGTGCGCCCCATCACAGGGGCGATGCGTATTGTTCGAAAGCCCATCGCGCGTGTACGTTTCCCGACACCCTTGAACAAACGGGGCGGGGGCGCGTCACGTCGCGACGTCGCCAGTGCGCGTAGCTTGACGGATGTGACTGCGAACGGCCCCGGTCCGGGCTGCTGCGGCAACACACGGCGGGCGGGCGATCCGGCAAGCCTAGGGGCGCCAAGTCCCCGACAACGATGAGAGTGGTTAGGGATGTCTGTACGCAAGATCGGCGCCGCAGTGTCGGCCTTTTTCCTCACCGCGCTGGGCAGCGCCATGGCCTTCGCGCAGGACGCGGCCAGTGTCGGTGCGCCGACGCCGTGGCAGCTCGGCCTGCAGCAGGCGGCCTCGCCCGTGAAGTCGCAGCTCGACAGCTTCCATGACCTGCTGCTGATCATCATCAGCGCGATCACGCTGTTCGTGGCGGCCCTGCTGGTCTATGTGCTGGTGCGGTTCCGCGCCTCCAAGAACCCGGTGCCGTCCAAGCTGACGCACCACACCGGGCTGGAGGTGGCCTGGACGGTGATCCCGGTGGTCATCCTGGCGGTGATCGCGGTGCCGTCCTTCCGGGTCCTGTACTACATGGACAAGGCGCCGAACGCCGAGATGACCATCAAGGTCACCGGCTACCAGTGGTACTGGGGGTATGAGTATCCCGACCATGGCGGCATCCAGTTCGACAGCTTCATGCTGCCGGCCGAGCAGGTGACCAACCCCAATCTGCGCCTGCTGGAAGTGGACCAGCGGGTCGTGGTGCCGGTCGGGACCGACATCCGCGTGCTGGTCACGGCGGCCGACGTCATCCACGCCTGGGCCGTTCCGGCCTTCGGCGTGAAGAAGGACGCCGTCCCGGGCCGCCTGAACGAGACCTGGTTCCGGGCCGACCGCGAGGGCGTCTATTACGGCCAGTGCTCTGAAATCTGTGGCGTGAATCACGCCTTCATGCCGATCGCGGTCGAAGTCGTCTCCAAGGAGGCGTTCCAGGCCTGGGTGGAGAAGAAGCAGGCCGAGCTGGGCATTGCGCCGACCACCGAGGTGGCGAACGCCACCATTTCCGCCGCCGGCGAGTGAGAATAAGGGAAGGGATAGAGACAATGGGTGCTGTCTCCGGGGCGCACGCCCACGATCACGATCACAAGCCGGGCTTCGTCAAGCGCTGGCTGTTCTCGACGAACCACAAGGACATCGGCACGCTCTACCTGTTCTTCGCCGTCATCGCCGGCCTGATCGGCGGCCTGTTCTCCGTGATCATGCGCATGGAGCTGCAGGACCCGGGCATGCAGTATGTGGCGGACGGGCAGATGTGGAACGTGCTGATCACGGCCCACGGCCTGATCATGGTGTTCTTCGTCGTCATGCCCGCGCTGATCGGCGGCTTCGGCAACTGGTTCGTGCCGCTGATGATCGGCGCGCCGGACATGGCCTTCCCGCGCCTGAACAATATCAGCTTCTGGCTGATCGTTCCGGCCTTCCTGCTGCTGCTGGGCTCCGCCTTCGTGGGTGAGGGGGCCGGCACGGGCTGGACGATCTATCCGCCGCTGTCCGACAATTTCGGTCATGCCGGCCCCAGCGTCGACATGGCGATCTTCGCCCTGCACCTGGCGGGCGCCAGCTCGATCCTGGGCGCGGTGAACTTCATCACCACCATCTTCAACATGCGCGCCCCGGGCATGACGCTGCACAAGATGCCGCTGTTCGTCTGGGCGATGCTGGTGACGGCGTTCCTGCTGCTGCTGGCCGTGCCGGTTCTGGGCGGCGCCATCACCATGCTGCTGACCGACCGTAACTTCGGCACGCACTTCTTCGACCCGGCGGGCGGTGGCGACCCGGTGCTGTTCCAGCACCTGTTCTGGTTCTTCGGCCACCCCGAAGTCTACATCATGATCCTGCCGGCCTTCGGCATCATCAGCCACATCGTCTCCACCTTCTCCCGCAAGCCGGTGTTCGGCTATCTGGGCATGGCCTATGCCATGGTGGCGATCGGCGTCGTCGGCTTCATCGTCTGGGCGCACCACATGTTCACGGTGGGCCTGTCGGTCGACACCCGCGCCTACTTCACGGCGGCCACAATGATCATCGCGGTGCCGACGGGTGTGAAGATCTTCAGCTGGATCGCCACGATGTGGGGCGGCTCGATCGAGTTCAAGTCGCCGATGATCTGGGCGATCGGCTTCATCTTCCTGTTCACCGTGGGTGGCGTGACGGGCGTGGTGCTGGCCAATGGCGGCATCGACGTGATCCTGCACGACACCTACTACGTGGTGGCGCACTTCCACTACGTGCTCAGCCTGGGTGCGGTGTTCGCGATCTTCGCCGGCTACTACTACTGGATCGGCAAGATGAGCGGGCGTGAGCATCCGGAGTGGGCGGCGAAGCTGCACTTCTGGACGACCTTCGTCGGCGTCAACCTGCTGTTCTTCCCGCAGCACTTCCTGGGTCTGGCCGGCATGCCCCGCCGTATCCCGGACTATCCGGACGCCTATGCCGGCTGGAACATGATCTCCTCGCTGGGCGCCTACATCGCCTTCGCCTCCACCATCTTCTTCGTGGTGATGGCGATCTACACCCTGGTGGCCGGCCGCCGGGTGGAAGGCGACTACTGGAAGACCGGCGGCACGACGCTGGAGTGGACGCTGTCCTCCCCGCCGCCGTTCCACCAGTTCGAG
>JARWLF010000286.1:0-19834 GCA_029853055.1 Scenedesmus sp. KT-U
GGCTGACATGAGCAGTCAGCATGCAAGCAGAATGGAAAGCAATCACGCAGGTAGACTGCATGCAGCACGTCACCAAACGCCAGAAGTCTGCACACGTCCAAGGTCAAGCACTAGTTGGTCAGGCGTCAACAGCCTTGCACAGCAGCGCCTGCCGGTACGTCATCCAAACAGCCATCCTTTCTCGGCATACCTGCAGTCAATGCCAAGCTCTGCAAGGTACGACTAAGACGAGGCTTCAGGGCCATTCATATATGTTTGCAATTGCCTGAACTGCACGAGTCAAGTGCTCACCACTATGCTGCGTGCAACATGAAGCAGCTCCAGACTTGTCCTGTGGCTCACTGGATGCCTACCACTTGCAGTTTCCTATCACACGCAGCATGCTGGGGTCAGTGTCCTACCTTGTGCGTCACCCCGTTCTACAAAAGAATGGCTTTTGCTGTTCTGGAGCCTGATGTAGTGATTCATTGTACTTGCAGGCGCCCCAGGAGTCCAGGGCCCAGACCCAGGTCACCTCTCTCAGGACTCAGCAGGATGACAGCCAGGGTTGCAAACAGCTCTGGGCCAGCCAGGGTGACAAGCAGCTCTGGATATGATCAAGCCCGCCCAACAACAGCCAACAGAACAGCAATGGCCAGCAACATATACATGCAGCATCACAAGAGCAGCAGGGGAAGATCTAGACTCATGCACCATCATCAGCGGCACATGAGGCAGCAGAACTGCAGCATCAAAATTGAGGTCAGCTATAGCGCATTGCCAGCAGATCAGCCACCAGCAGTGCAGACTTCTTGTGGCTGTTCTTTAGTCGGCCCTTCTCACACCAGCAGCTCAGACTATATGTCGACTGTAAATCAGATAGATACAGCGCTAGACAACATGCATGACAGTGTACCCAGAGTTGCAGCTTATGCAGATCAGCCCATCACTGGTTTGGCTGGTGGAAGTGCAGTGGACTACGCAGATCCAGGTCTTGGGATGACCCTGTCAGAGTACATGGCGAAGATGCACACAACACCTGTCGCCTGTAACTCAGTATCAGGTACAATTGTATGTTCTTGATATACTAGACATGCTTCCTCGTAGTACATAGTCAGCCTATGCAGTCTGGTGGTCCAGAGAGCTTGGCCCACATTGAAAAGCGCTGCGCTCCATCACTCTGCTGGCAGCCATGACAGCATTATCTCGTGCCAGCCTATGTACGTGCCATAGTGTGATTGAGGCCGGCAACACATTGAATGTGTGTCTCTTATCCTGCCTTGATGTTAACCAGGTCTTGGTGACGAGAGTGAAGATGACATACAGCAGGCGTACACCCGGTATGAGGCCCAGCAGGTGGCAGTTCCAGCCAACACGACAGCAGCTTGCGGCACAGTTGGGTCACAAGCAATGCAACCACAAACATGCCTCAGCCAACTGCAGTACAGCAGCAGCAGATGTCAAGTAGCAGGGAGGCCTGTGACAGCATTTCATCCTGTCCTCAGTCAGTCAGTGTTTGGAAACACAGACTCATGGGACAGTGAACACCGTCAGAGATGTCATCTAGACCTGTGCCATAGCAGTGCCTCCAGCCTCAGTGAGATAGATGAAGCACCATGGGTACCTTCAGATTCCAATAGCTTGAGCGAGGCAGACTGCTACCCTGACACTGACAGTGTCTCTGACCTACAGCAAGAGGACCCACATGCTCAGCATGAGGTTCAGCCAGCACTGCCAGCTGCACATAGTGGCCAGCTGAAGGTGCAGGCAGCAGTTGGCACTGATCAAGCTGTTGATGTGAACACCTCGAAGTACACAGTATCAGACCTTCAGCTCGCCACAACACTTCGTTCCTCGTTCAACAAGTCTGGCCTGCGTCCAGGGACAGCATCAGAGCTGATGCATCATGATGATCACTGCACCCTAGGCCTTGATGATGTCAAGCCCACCAGCCGGCATTCCACAAGTTCCGCACACTTTGCATCGAGCATGCCCAGGGCAGCCGCTGAGCAGAGGAGTTTCACTGACTTGGACTCTTCAGCAGAAGGTTTTGTGAAAGAAGCATCCTTGGGTCACCTATCTGCAGCCTTGTTTACACCAACAACAGATCCTACAACAAGTCGCAGAGATAGTTTCAGTGGCAGGAGCAGCTGGCAGCAACAACATGGGGAGTTTACTGGCCCGGGATCTCATGTGTCGGTGCATGATGCAACGGAGTCTCCAACAGGTAGACAGCATGCAGTAAGAAGACCAGGAGCAGCACAGCCCTATGCTGCAGTATTGGCTTGGGGCCCACCAGCTGCTGGTTCTGATCCTGGGGCTACGCAGCATGCTGGTGTCACTGCAGCAAAGGCAGCTGTTGGTTGTCGGCCACCAACCCGGGGTGCAGGGAGAACGGTCACCGTGCGGCGCAATGAAACAGCACAGCGCTTGTTTACGATGCGTGAAGGGAGCCCTTCCACTAGGCAACCTGAAGCTACATCAGTAGGGCTGCAGGAAACGTCAGTATTGCAGGTGACAGAAGGTGCAGATGCCACAGATGACAGCGCAGTTGTGTTACATGAGGTCCAGCCTGTAGTGAGACTGGAGACTATGCAAAGGCCTTGCAGCCGTCAGAAGCAACCATCAGAGTCACTGCATCTCTTTGACTTTCGTGGCTTCCAATGATTCACCACAATGCGTCAGATATCGTAACATCCAAATCAATCGACGGTGTTAGCAGGTCACACTATCAACTTGCTATGATGGTCACGGGACATCGTACACTCATAAGTGTCCAGCAGCATGCCGATGACTGCTCAAACAATGGGTTGAAATTGCACTGATAGACAGTCACCAACACCCTGCGCACAGCCTGTGCACAGAAGTGCTCAGCTCTGGCCTTTACAACTCAGAGAGAACACAATGACCATAGGCTATGCAACAAAGGGTAGCTCAGACAACATGATGATTACGATGATCATGCGGTGTAAGTCGTCATCTGTGGCAAACACTTCAAGTTGGTGCAGGCAGCTAACTAAATCGGCTGCATCTTCCCATGTACATAGTCAGCCAGCAACAGCCAGCATGTACTGTGAGGCTTAGGCGCAGTCCCCGGTACACGATGATCACAGCCCGTATCATCAGTACACGTCAAAGCAGTGCAGACCTGCACCTGTGCAAAAGGCAATGACGTCAATCGTCTGGAAGAACAAAATGCCAAAGGAATACTAACGATGCCTTACAAGGACAAACTCATCATCATCATCATCATCATGGTATGCAACAAGAATATGCAGATGCTCACATATTCACACATGCAGGATTGGTTGCTTTGAGTACTTGAGTAGCCTCGTTCACATGCAGGACATCAGAAACCTATCGGTGCTCTGTAGCACCGTGTGTTTAAGGTACCCCTCAATGCTAATCCCTCCAGGCTGGAAATCCACCAAATCCTGCCACACAATTGAAACACCTCGATGATGTGGCCAAACTGTTGAACCTCCCAACAGCAGCTGCGTTAGCAGCTGACGTCTGACCATCTACTGCTGCTCGGATAGACGCCTGAGTGTTAGTCATCGCTAGAGAGTTCACTGTCATGCCTCCTGCAGTTGACCGGGGGTTCAACTGCAACAACCGCCTGCCCTGCTTGGAACTAGCTGGCGCTGTAGCTGTTGGCTTCTGTGTTGCTGAACTGGCATTGAGCTTCCGATTGAGGTCAGGCATCAGCAGGCGATCTATGCCGTGGATGGTGATCTGTATTTGACAATTTACAGTAAACATGTCATTCTACTCTAGGATGACATTGTACAGACATACTTGAGGTTTTGCTGCTCTGGCATGATATTTGCTGATGTTTCGTGGCACCTACCAGCGCTGATACCCCTATTCAACAACAGCACAAGATAATTTGCTACTACAGGACAAAAGCAGGTACCCACCTTTCCAGCATACACATTCGCCAAGTTGACATGTGGCAGGTTTCTTGATGCAGCAGTTCCCGCTGTATCTGGCACCACGTTGATCACCAGACCTGTTGAAGCTGCTGCAGAAGCCCTGCTGGTTGTGTTAGTTCCTGGCAATGAAGGTGTGGGGAGCTTCATCCTGTAAGCAACACACAGTTAAGCAAACGACGTAGTATGCACTGATCTCGGCTGTGCTGCTTGCAAGCATGAAAGTCAACTGCAACAGGCATACTTCAGCACTGCACGATCTGCTCATAGTGCAGAATCCAACCTCAATCAGCCCGTGAACCACCTCAAAAGTTTGGTTGAATAAACTTGATCAAAGCCAGCTATTAGCCAGGATACTCAAGACCGTATTGAGTGCTGCCACACAACTCACTGTGTGTATGACAGCTTGAGTCCATGACCTGGTAGCAGCGTATCATACAGCTGATTTGGCTTCATATCAGCAGGCAGCGAGTACTCCCCATCAATGATGTGATACTTGAGGACATCTCTCAGCTGACTGGTGGTCAACTTTGAGGTGTAGGGCTGAGCTGATTGCAGGGCAGCATCTGTAGCAGGCACAGAGGTTGACCATGCTGAGGACTTTCAGCATCCCTAAGTTCAACTTCAGGCTGGTTCAGCTTCAGGCTCACTTGGGGTGCATGATGCACCACAGGCTTGGCTTACAAGCAGCTGAGTTACAGGCAGCTATGTTTGCGGCGTATTGTATGATGATATGCTGAACGTGTACCTCCTGTTGTCAACCGACCTGAAGGACCAAATATTGTGACTGTTCTGTTCTTGAGCCCCAGCTGTGATATGAGACTTGTCTGATTGAGCAGCTGCCTCATGGTTTCAAACTCAGGGTGAATCCGCAGGAAATCATCCACAGTCAAGTACACATCACCTGATCAGGCAAGTGATCAACAATCGTATTCAAGATATCAAGATAGGCTTCGATCTGACAACATGAACTGAAGGTGAGCAGTCCAACCTGCTATTGTGTGAGAGAGAGTGTCCCAAGCATTTATAAGCATGCAGGCACCAAGGTTATAGCACATGTAGACGAACTGCAGTGTTTGAGCTGCAACAAACGATCTGCTCACTGCAGGATAGGCGATGCAGACAAGACTCACTATCACTCACCACTTAACATCACTTTGTCTATTCCATGTATGACACTGCTTCCCACATTGATGTTTGCCTTGCCTGGCACCACGCCCGCAGTGTTGCCTTGAAGGTCCTCAACCACTATTCTGCTGTTGTTGGCCAAGTAGAACTTGAGTGCATGTATGTTGTCTGCTGTGATGCCAATCAGTGGGTTGGTTTTAGTAGGAGGGGGTTTAGCACTGGTAACAAGGCTGGTGGTACCCTTGATGCGAGGCAGCACTGAAGATGCATTGCACAATACAGCAGTAACAAGTTGCGAGTAAAGTACAGCATTGACATGGTGTCAGGACTGTGTTGGTGACTTCACAACATGTTTGAGGATGAGCCAGTCGGAGGGCAGTGGAGGAAGTGGTGTGATTGCAACAAGGCAGGCAAGTGTGGTGTCTGGCATCACATGCAGACTTCCATTGACTGATGTAGCTTCTGCAATTCTCAGTGTTGTGAGATACAGTGAGAGTCTCCCCACAAACTGAATGCCCAGACATAAGTATACGCTGTACTCACACTCAACCGTCACTAACACTGTGACAGTCTCACTGTATCTCACAACACTTTTTCATCAGGTATCCCTGTTGCTGTAACTACCGCCATGTTTGTTGCTCTGTCTGCGCCTACTCACCATGATATGCAACTACTGCTGCTGCAAGACCCGGTCTGCCTTTCATCTCCTCCATGGTGAGACCGGTGGCTTTTAGCCAGGCATCAATCGCCTGCAAGACAAAGGGCTGAAGATGCTCAGTGGCCGGAATCCAACACCATTTTCTGGACAAAGACGCGAGTCAGATCCGTTGTTTGCTGAGCGTGACGTATTCAATGACCTCAGCTGCTGCCATAGCGATTTAAAGACAGGTCAGAAGTATCTAGAAAGCTACACATCACTTGCATGCATGTTGGTGTGGTGCTGATACTGGCATGGTTCGGAGAGGCTGAGAAGTAGCATACAGAGCACACTTGCTTGTATCTGTGTCTTACGGGTTACTAACCTGGTTGGTAGGGGCTAGGATTGTGAGTTGGGCATCTGCACTGGGTTGTTGAATGCCAGCGATTCTTGCTAGAGTGAGGAAATTAGTAAACCCATTCTCCTTGAGTGCGTTGATGATAGTCACGTTTTGAGCCTGTGAACAACATCAAGACCCCGTTGAATGACAGCACCACGATGAGTTCGTGACTCCGTAGCTGAAAATGTCCCAGCATCATGCATGTGCAGCACCCGTAGTGACAAGCAGTAGGGGCACGAGTAGTGATCCTGCACCATGGTGCATGGCATGTTATAGCCGGCAGTAGTATCTCACAACGTACGTGTGCAGGTATGAATGCGGAGACCAACAGCGCGAACGCCAGGAAAGTGGTGAACGATGTCCCGTCCGTGCTCATCATGTTTCGTGCCACGTCCAATCGCTCCACAGCTAGCGTCGGATCAGCACTTAAAAGTTATGTACAACAAGCTGAACACAGTGGTATCACTCGTTGCAGCAAGAACACAGGGTTGCAGATATCGGCATGTCGTCGCGTCGGCATGTTGGATGAAGAATTCAGACAAGACCAATACTGCAATCACAACATCACACGCGTGTAAAAGCAAGGGCGCTCAGTGCCAGGCGAGACGTTGCAGGTACCACTTGTTATCACCAGGCAGCGACGGGACTCCGAGTGGGCTTGATGCTGCAGCTCACTCGCGCCAATGCCGATACCGTATCGATACAAGCTATTATTTATGCAATTTTTGTTGTAGGTTTGCTGCTCCTGTGCAGGTAGTGCCAGGGTACAAGCATTTGAAGCTGCAGCCAGTGGCAGAATCTGGCTCATGCAGGGAACGATTGATGACAAGCAAATACTCGAACAGCCAGACAGTGTTGGTCTGCATGCAAGATGACTCCCGAACGACAGGAGCTGTCGGTTGCCATCACCTTGAGCGCTTTTGATTATTGAGTAGCAGCCAGGTGACCTGTTCAACAGGGCTTCACTGGGCCAGTCACTACAGGCTGTCCGACGCCTGCCAGGTGGCTTATCCTGCATGATGGCCACGTAACAATTACGATACTGCACACAACAGTGAAGTTCATTTGAAGTTGCACACAACACCTTCGCTTGTATAGTCAACAAACATCCGATGTCAAGGCACTGACAGCTGCAACCTTGCGCTGCGAACTGCTGCGATATGCCACTCCATTTCACCACAGATACAAGCACATAACAACTGGTTGCACCTCTCCTCACCACACCTATCCACCAGATGAAGCAAGGCACTTGCAAGATCCACTGAGGAATGGTGGCAGTGCAGTGGACACCAGTAGAAGTCAAGACCCTGCAAAGCATCCTACTCAGTGATACTGTACAAAACACAGGCCCTCGTCATTATTCACTCAGCTGTCCCAACACCAAAAGCAGCTTCCTGAAAATCCAAAGAACAAGGGTCGAAAACCTCCACGGCAAGTGTCACGTCCATTGCAGTGCGTCATTAAGCCTATCGTAATACTCATGTGTGTACGAAACATACGCTATATGCTGCCAGAGCTTGACATCATCGTTGACTTCTTGTAAATGACCTAGTCAAGCAAGGCCTGTCAGGCTCAGGCATGATGAACACAGGACATGGGCACTTAAACCACTTCACGATGCAATGTGAAACATCTGGTGCCCACGCTGAACTCTGCAGGACACACCCAAGTCTGTGCCATGCAAGCTGGAGCGCATGAGACTCAACAGCACTTACTGCTCTGCTGACTTGCAGAAGGTACCACCAGGGCAGCACATCCAACTTCTCTCTTATAACAACATACTTCTAGCAACAACAAAGCTTGTCCTGCCAGATACAGCAACCTGGCACATGTGAAAGAAAAGTGCCTCTGACAAAACAGCCGCTGGAGCAGCTTGTGCAGCTGTTGCTGATCACATATCGGCATATGTCACTGCATACTGGCGAAGGTCACCTACATACTGACACATGTCATTCGCATACTGGCATATGTTGTCTACATACTGGCAAAAAACAATATGGATCCCATCATCATAAGGTACATAGGTATAACCACTGACATAAGACCGGTGAAAGGCTGTGCACCTGGCCGATCATGGACCCGAGACAGCCAACTTGAAGGTACAGGACATGCAGACTTGCTTGAGCTGCTGGAGGCGCTTGCTGTGGCACTTGGCGATTCCATGCTTACTGCATCAGCAGTACCATCATCTGCTGCTGCACGCGGGGAATCCTGATTTGTAGAGCTTCCAGACGAAACTTGTGATGCTACTCCTGATGCGGCTGCTGCGGCTGCTGTAGATCCAGATACAGGATGGCTGGAAGCACCTGAACTGCAATCACGACTGCTGCTGTCTTCAGCTTTGTTGTTGCTGCTGCGTAGGGTAGCTGCCCACTTGCCTGCATGCCCTGCTGCACCAGCAGCTAACTTTGCCAAGCTCTTCGCCAGGTCAGTCAAGGCGTGTGCAGCACCATACAACACTGTTATCCACACCCCGTACAACAGCAGCATGCGTATCCTGTACATCAGCACAAACAACAAGCTGCTGCGAGGACCTCTACCCCAGTCCCTGGTGTGTGACCGTGGCCCACCACCTGCGTCACAGAATATCACACTCTCAAGGCTCTCACCCGAGCTTGCCAGAGGTTGTTGATGCACTCAGCTATCAGGCGAGGACGTGAAGCAGTAGGCAGGAAACCATGATGACTCAAGTATTGCCGACCGCAGGGGGTGACAGGGTGCTGTGCAGCTGTTGGCACCTTCATGATTCAATCCGATTGTTGTGACATGGTGGAGTGGACCTTCATACAAGATGTAGACTGTATATTGCACGATGTTGCTTTGCTGCGTGATGCGACCGCAGCATATCCCAGATAGCAAGGGCCGGACCCGTGGCACATACCCCTGCCACCATTACCACCCCCACTGCTGAAGGCTGAGCCTCGCCAGCTGTTACGCCAAGCATACTGTGAGCCCGTAGGCGGTGGCGGAAGCACAGTGATATCAGCATCATCGACAATGGGCGGTTGATTGCTGTCCTGGGCTGCCCTGCACTTGCACCTGCTGCTTGCTGTACTGCGTGTTGGCTGGAGAGGGCGCACAGTGATGCCAGCAAAGCATACAGTTGCAGTGCTAAGCCTTACATGGTGGCCTGCAACAGTGCATGGCAGTCTTTCAGCCGGTGAAGTGCATCCAACCCGCCATCTGGCAGCATGCAACCACAAAGCTGTACCCAAACGGGTGCATCAGCACAGCACGCTTACCAACGGGCTTATGCAATTGACAACTGTTCATCTACAGAGGGTCACCAGTTGCGCCGCTGCCTGGCTACTATAAGTGCATCCGTGGTGGCATGGCATTCAGCACCACCCAGCACATTAAGTGAAGCCAGTGACTGCAAAGATGTCAAACCACTACAATAACTGTAATCAACTGTAACCATATGCCACGAGTTGCACCTGATCAGCACACCAGCAGCGGGCATGGTTACACGCAACCCAAGCACCCCGTGACCTCGTAAGGTACACTCTTGAAAAGTGACAGAACTCACAGTACGTTGCTGCAGTACATGAGTCATACTGAACCACGTTTACCTTCTGTCGCCCGCATTCTACCCTAGTTCGATCTGGCGCTCGCAGTTGTCAGGGGAGTACCGTACACTCAGAGCCTGCAGGATACTTGTAGATCAGCATTATATCATGTTGGTATGCAATACTGGGACTTGGTTCACATAAAGAAAGTCTGAAAGCACTACTCAGCAGACCGCCCTGGTCCCTAGTCCTTTGAGTAGAATGGCGCTGTCAACTGCAGCAGCAAGGCTGCAGCTTTGGAGTGGCAGCGCAGCACCAGTGCTCGCAGGTATGGTCGCTGCACCCTATCTAATAGACGTTAGGGAAGGCTGCCATCAGTGCCTGGAAATAGTCTGCGACGACCACACCTTTTCGCAATAAGATTTGAGCAGGTAACTTCCCGCTGCTTGCAGGGTGCCTGGGCTCTCGTGGTTTGATGATGAGCAGGGCAGTTCTAGAGTCACTTGATCACAAGCAACCCGTGCCTGTTGGTGAGACAACTCACAGTGAAGTTAAGCCTGGGGCAGCAGCCAGCCATGGTGCCAACAGCAGCAGCAGCAGCAGCAGCGACTTACTAGGTGCAGTTGATGCTGATGGTTACAAGCTGGTCTACCAAGGTTACTTCTCAAAACCTCACAAAAGACTCAAGGTAACACTGTGTGGGAAGTTCAGTGTCTGTCTGTCAGTCTCCAAGCCATGCCAGGACAGCTCCTGTCGCCATGTACTGGATGTCATGTACATGCGCCCAAGGTCTTGGTCGGCACTTTAACAAGCAGCGCTGCTGCCATGGCGGCCTGACTAGTTGAAACTAGAGGTCACAGGACTTCCGTGCAAATTTGCCTGTGCATGAGGTCTACCACGCCTGTGATACGCAAGTGGGGCCATGCAGAATGTGCCGTTGAGTGCCCGTACTGCTTTCAACACTCCATCAACACGTGCACCTTGACAACTCCTCCATCTTGTTGGCTGCTGCTGGTGCCTCTCTCTCATTTGTCCCTGCTGCAGTATGCCAGCCTGCTCAACACCTTTGCATCCTTTGCAGCTGCGCCCCTGATCATCCAGTACAGTGCAGCATCCCCGATAGCTCGTGTGGCAGTCACCACTTCAGTCATAGCCTTTGCACTTATCACTACTGGGGGTCTGCACTGGTTCACAAAGCCCTATGTGCATCAGCTGTGGTTCAATCAGCAGCAGCAGGCAGTCAAGGTCCAGACTATGAGTTTGTTTGGGGGCTTGAAATGGAAGCAGTTCCCACTCAGCAGCATCACAGAGTTCAGCGGTATACATCCTTTAGCAAACTTCAAGGTGAGCTGCAACTTGAGCTTGATGCGGTCAGATTGTGCTGTCTACCTCTTTGCTTACTGCTTGTCCTACAAGAGACCTCTGCTATGCCAACTTGCAGCCTTGCATGTCAGACAGCAGAGCTGCCTCCATAGGCTGACATCACTACTGCAGTTTTTTCCCACGGAATTATCACCACCAGCAGTGAGTAGATAGCTTCATGCCCAGATGGCACCTCGTGTGATAAGCTAGCCGCTAGCAGGCCGTTGCTGGGCTGATTAGATCATCATTGTGATTATCTCGCATACGCTGAGCTGAGTGTGCTGACAAGAAACGTTCAACGTCCTGCAGGCAGAGGGAAACAACTTCTACATTGACAGGCAGAACTTCCAAGATGCAAAGTTGCTGCAAAGATTGATGCCTTGGACAGCAGAACAGCAAGCTGAAACAATACCTGACTCCGAAGCGGCCAGACAGTAGGCAGAATCCAACAAGCAGATGACTACAAAGGTTTTACTGGTCGAGAGTAGCTTGAGCCCCTATGGTTGCGCAGGCGCGGTAGCGGTCCTGGAACCCCGGGAGGAGGCCTGACAACACATGCACGGCCCATGCGCTGTTAAACGCAGTAAGCACGCCTCGAGTTTGTAGGCAGCTTCATACAGTCTCAATCAGGGGCCCGTGGCTGATGCATGTGGGTGCTAACTGCAGCGTGTACTGTGTGAGTTGAACAAGGTCAGCGTGTAGAAGTGATAGTGACTAAGCAGTCTCAATGGCAATGTCAAATATGCTACGTTGTAGGAACAAACATCGTGTATTTCGCGGCCATGCGTCACAGTACAGCGTTGGAAATTCAACAGACGGGCGAGAGTGAACTAAATCTTGCGACGTGTGTTCCAGACAAGCTGCTCGCCTCAAACTGACAACGCGATAAGCGCGTTCACCGTGAGTAAAAGCATCTAAGGTGCTGAGTTCAAAGCAGCCTCCTCACTGGCACCAAGTCCCCATCACAGGAGCCGCTTTTCGCTTTCTCACAGCCATCTATCATCATGGCGCTGCTTTTAAAGTCTGCATCACCCTCGTGCGCAGCTTCCAACCTCAGAACAGCGCGTAGGCCCACCCATGTGGCTGGCCTGTATGCGTTGCAACCACGCACTGGCTGCAGGACGCTCCTCCGCGGGTCAACACCCTCCACAACTACTATTGCAAGGTAATGTAACTTGTATATTGACTATAGAAGTCCAGCTGCTACAGCAGTCAATGCCCATGTACCACGCGCCAGGCAGCTTGTTGACAAAGGATACGTGCACCCGTAACGCAGGGTTGCTGAAGTCGCCATTCAAACAACAGCTGATGAAGAGCCTCCCATTGAGTTCAGCTCCCTTTCTTACAACAAGCAGTACGAGCAGCTGTTCTCACAGAGACCTCTGCCGGTAAAGTCAGTCATTCCCAAACCCAACAAAGAAGCACAGGCAACAGAGCCAGGCGCTAAGAAGGTCTTGTTATCAGACGTGTATGGCCTGCCCAAGAAGCCCCTGTTCAAGAACCGAACATTCAATGAGAAGGACAAGGCATACATTGGCTGGATGTCGTTTGTGCATGGGTTGGCCCTGTTGGCCCCATTCACTTTCTCTTGGGCCAACTTTGCGTTATTCCTGGGCATGTACTTCGTGACTGGCTGCCTGGGCATCACACTCAGCTACCACAGGCAGTTGGCACACAAGAGCTTCCAGACCCCCAAGTGGCTGGAGTATGCTCTGTCGTACTGTGGTGTGCTAGCAGTTGAGGGAGACCCCATTGAGTGGGTATCAGCTCACCGCTACCATCACCTACACTGCGGTAAGTGGTGCTCTGAGGACAGCAGCGTGCCAGGATACCCGTACCTCCTCGTTTGCACACATGTGCTACCATTCTGCTTAACATATGCTTCATGGAAAGACTGGACTTCCAAACATACCAGATCCTGGCTTGCCGGCACTGCAATCTTATACATTCTGTCGGCTTACACTCCTTATTTACTGTCTACTGTCTTGATACAGATACTCCCCTGGACCCTCACTCTCCTTACGAAGGCTTCTGGTGGAGCCACATGGGCTGGCTGCTGGACAACAAGGTGAGACAGGCAGTGGTTCTCATAGTGTGGGGCACCAAAACCCCAAGTGAGGCTCTGCGCGATGGATATGAAGAGTCATGATGGCAAGTTGACATAAGACCAGCAGCTCACACTCGTGCTTGCTGTTGTGGCACCCCCTGTTGACAGCCAACGCATGGCACACGACATCACCTTGCAATTAGAGTAGCACAGTCAACCCAACTCATTACGGTCAAACAACTATGCTTACTCTCTACTCCTATCTGCTGCTACAGACAACTCTAGAGCGTATCCATGACAAGAACAACGCCAAAGAGATGGAGTCCCAGGCCTGGTACAGATGGATCAGGGAGACATACCCCTGGCACGTGGTAGCACAGCTAGCAGCGCTGTATGCCTTTGGTGGTCTGGGTGCAGTGGTGTGGGGAGGTGCCCTGCGCATGGTGTGGGTGTACCACATCACATGGTTTGTGAACAGCGCCAGTCACTGCTGGGGAACTCAGACATACAACACTGGAGACCTCAGCAGAAACAACTGGTGAGCAGTGATACAGCTGTAGATACTGGACTTGTAATCACCAGGAGTTGCAGTGTGTGTGCTGTCAGTGTGTCAATGTAGTGGGAAGCAGCAAGCATCGGCAGCCATCCCTACTCAGTGCATAAGTAGACATCAGAGCTCAGGCACAGCAACTTATCTGGTGAAGTGTGCAAGAGAGTGCCATGTGTGTGCCAGTAAGGCTGCACCAGCTTACCACATGCCCATTTCAACTTGTGCATCTTTCAGGTGGGTTGGTATCCTTGCCTGGGGTGAGGGCTGGCACAACAACCATCATGCGTTTGAGTTCAGTGCTCGTCACGGCCTGGAGTGGTGGCAGATTGACGTGACATGGATGCTCATCAAGACGCTGCAGACACTGGGACTCGCAACTAATGTCAGGCTGCCAACAGAGAAGCAGAAGGCTCGTCTGGCTTTCCCAAAGACTGCTTGAAGTAAAAGACCATTGGTCACATTCAGCAGTGCTTTAGCAGGAAGTGCCAAAGATGCTAAGGATGCATCTGTGTGTTGTCCCATGCATGATCGACAAAAGTGTTCCGTTTGCAGCCTTGCTCTTGCAGCAGTCAGCATCCTGCTGTGGCACTGTTCCTGCGGGAAAATATCATGCAGTTTCTGTAAGACGCAGGATGATGGTGGTTCGGTAGTGGCACTAGCTGAACTTTGCCTGCTGGTTGTTGATTGCTTGGGGACTAAGAAGGGCTAGGAATGGGTTGCAGTAGCGCAGCTTACTTGGCACATCAGGGGATGCTGTATGCATCTCCTCAAGCACAGCTGCTGGGTTGTGTATACCCCATTATGCTGTAGATGTGCTAAGGGCACATGAGCAAGTACGTGTGGTTTCAACGACGCCATTGGGGTTTCTCTTTCCAGCTTGTGCTGGTCACTTCTAGGTGATTTTATCTTGCTGTCTGGTTTGTTGTAGTGTATCATAATGTGCGCTGTTTGTTTAGCTTTTGCATGAGCTTGCCACACAGCAGCCCAGCGCGCTGTGGGAAGTTTGAGGCATATCTGCATGTTGCTGCAGGATCGATAAGAGAGCATCTCGTTGCAACTGTTGTCAACATATATATTGATGTTGGTTGCTGACCTGCAGCGTGCTGAGGTTGTGATTTATTGTTGGTTGGTCAATTGTTATGTTGGAGTCGTCTTTTCAGGTCGCATGCTGAGCAGCAGCTAGCTAGGGTTCACATGGACCCTTTCTTCTCTTGTTGGTGTCAGGTGCAGGCTATGCCCAGTTGTACAGGGTTAGTGCGAACATATTGGCCAGAGATAGCTGCTGCATCGATAGGATCCGCATTCGGCTTGTTTGTTTTGTTGCCATTTAGATGTTTTTGCAGCCAAGAATGGTTCCAAAGCAGGTGAGCAGCAGGCTTGAGTGATACTTGAATCAGATTGTTCATCTGTATCATCAGCAATGTGTTGGGGTGGTGGTTTGGGACCGCGTGCCTGTGTTTGCCACAACCTTTGCTGTCCTGCACCCCAGCTTGAGTGTCGACTTCTTCCTCATGTTGGGTCGAAATCTGAATTGAGCAGCTAGCGCTAGGATTTATGCTGTCATGTCGTGTCTATGCTCGGTGGAAAGGGTGTGCAGTTACAAGGGCCCCTGCGGGGTGAAACATCACATGTGAGGCTTAAGCTGTGCATCCTTGATGGCAGCCTGAGTACTACCAACAAGGCATGGTATGGTGCTGCCGCAAAGGGTGTCAGAGTGTGGTTGTTGGTTGCGGTGTTTGAGAGGGCTGTTGAATGAGGGACAATGAGTGGTTAACCCTTCGCATCCGCAAAGGCCTGTAGTAGCCTGGGTTTATAGGCGTCTGTTGCAGTAATGTAACCTGACCCTTATTGCTGATGACGCTTGCCAGTCATTGCCGACAGTGTCCCTCGTTCCATTGAGACGCTTGAACTTAAGGCTGGAATTTCATATGAACTGTGAAGGCATTTACTCAAGTGGGGCACTGCGACTGGTGTCGCAGTGCGCCGTTAATGATGCTGATGTATTCTGGCGGAGAGGTGGTCGTTGTAACAAACGTACCATGCCATACAACATCGCCGAAGCGGTGTATGCCGCATCCGTGCCTGAATGACGACTGTATACGCCCGAGTTTCCATGGTGGCCCGCTGTTGCACGACTGACATCCCGCCGCTGTTGGGGTCATACACATGTCCGATGGCGGCGGACGTAGGCATGATCCCTACTGTTTGCTGCAGTGTTGGGCTCCACCCTGTTATACCCACCCCGTGGTTGAGTACTCTGGTCTGCCTGCAGGTCTGCTCCCAATTCCGGGAAGCGAGCCACCGCACCCCGAGATACGGGCAGGGGTCGCAACGGAAGCGTACAGAGTTTAGGAAGGTGTCTACGTATAAGCAAGCCCACAACCACCGTGCATACTATGCACTGCATGGCAAAGCGGACTTGTCTGTTGCATGGTTGATGCACCTGTGTTGCTGTCAGAGCTATCTTACAATCACCAATGAGATTACAATGCATACTCAAGATCACTCTACAACCCCTACCCTATCAAAGTCAGCCGCTGACCTTGAAGGTCGTCTGCAAGTCCCCAACTGCCAAACCATATGCACGCGTTCTTCTCACAGACCTAGTGCACAAGTTATTTGATATCATAGACTCGAACTGTATGGCTGCAAACTGCAATTGACCACCAATTACAACCAATCACCATCAACCGTCAGCTACACAAGATCCAATTACAACCAACTCATAGCCATCATATCAGATCCTGCTCAGCTTAGAAGCCTGTGTGAATTCAGCAGGCTGTGATTTTACAGCCCATGCATAAGATCAAGCTCAACTTGACCCACACAGATGCTACAGGACTGCTGAACACTCTGTTGACCCTGGGTCACACAGCAGTCAATGTTCGCTCAAACCTCTGATGATCCAAACTTGCACGAAGGCGCCTGCAACATCATGTTGGAAGTTCCGCTTACTAACAGCAACCAGGACAAGTCAACCAGAAGGATCCAACCAGGAAGATGATGATTCACTACCAGGACATCATCCAGGGCAGACATGATGAAGGTGAACATGTACACTCAATGACTGCTCAATCACTACACTTCCACCAGGGCGCTGGTGGCGGCGGCGGCTGCAGCAGCAAGCTCGGTTGGCAGCACGGTCAATTACTGTGCCTCCTGCTCCACTGTCCTCTTGGCTGCCTGTACTGCTCCCTTGGCTCCACCTGCTGTCTTGTCAACACCGCGCTTGGTCTGGTCAGCAGCACGGTCAATGCCACGCTCAAGGTCATCACCTAGCTCAAGACCCCTGCAGCACAGGACATACAGCACTTCATAAGCGTCTTGCAACATTGGTCATGCGGAACATGTTTGTTACAATGGGTGCATACGTCTCCTCAAGCTACAGCATGCATAGAGTATAACTGCCACCCATCCTCACCTGTTCTTAGCTGCAGCTCCAGTCTCCTTTGCCTTCTGCTTGGTGTTGTCTGCTGCATCAGCAAGGTTCTGACGAGCAGCCTCACCGGCATGAGAACCACGGTCAGCAGCTGCAGCAGCGGCAAGAAGAAACAATCGTACGAGTCAGTCACTGATAAGCTCATATGCAAGGATAACCATAGTTGTGCTGTGCTGGATACTGAAGATCACATGTGGGCCACATCAACACAGACAACATGGAACTGGCGACCTTCACTGAGAATTCTGCCAGCTGTACACACAGCATCACAAGCATCACATCCCAATCTCATGCTGACACATGAAGCACCGGACTTGGATGTACTCTTGCACATGAGAAGACAATGTGATGCATGTACGGCGGCACTGCTGAACCAGGCTGTATGAGTTCTAATCTCCTCCATACCTGATCTGACTGTGTCGGCGACTGCCTTGCCTGTAGACCTCACATTGTCAGCCAGGTTGGCTGCTGCCTCCTGAGTGGCGCGAGCAGCCTTGTCTGTGGTCTTCTTCACACTGCAGCACAGCACAATAACAAAGGGGGATTACTAATCTCAGCAGACACAGGATGGTCAGCTTTCAGTGTTGTGGAATTTTTCTTGTGAGGTGATACAAGACTATACCATACAAATCAAGCAGCTAGTTGTGACGATGTATTGAAGTGTTATTTTGTTACTCACTCATCTCCTGTCTTCCTGAGTCTGTTCTTGATGCGGTCCTTGGTCTCCTTTGGTGTGGCGTAGTACACTCCAGTCAACAGAGCAGTGGAGGCAAGCACACCAGCAGCTGCACAATGCAGTGAATAACAGCAGCAGCAGAAAAGAAACACAGATGGTGAGATGGATGCTGCTGTTGTGGAACACTGTACAAGTCAAGCAAATCTGCAAACACCGCTTGACATTTATCACATATACCATATACCAAGGATAGTATCCTTCCAACAATGCACTGTTGCGACGCCGTGTTAGCACACAATGTGTATCTCTCATAACAGACGATGCACCTGACAATGTGTGAAAACAACCCTACAATCGAAGACTGTCGGCCGTATCTACAGATCGCCAGATGCAACTTGCTAGTCACCTGACTATTATGTCACTATTGCAGGTAAACAGCTGGTGTTGCCGACTGTATGGCTTACCTGTGTACAGGGCAGTCTTGTGGGTCTCAGCCTCATCTTCCAGCTTGTCAGCACCATCACGGAATGCAGCACCAACCTGCAATGGTGATACACCATACCATCATAACTACACTCAACAGCCACACTCAAGACACTCATCAACACTCTTGTGTTCGTTGGCACTGTAACTGCATCTGTTGCTCTTTCATGCCATTCCCTATGTTTTGCAACCCCCCCGCAACACAGGGTAGATCACATAGGTGGTCAGTGGCTGAAGTCTTAGAGTCATGCAAGCTCTCTCACACCCTCTCACCTTTCCAGCTGCATCACTGATGCTGTGTCCCACCGCTGATGCTGCTCCAGACACCTTGTGACCTGCACTGTCAAAGGCGTTGCCTGTCTTGTGGCCAGCCTTGTTCACACTGTGAGACACATCCTCAGCAGCCTCCTGTGGATGCAAGACGACATGAACAGAGACGTCAGTGCACCATACCAATCAGCAGTCAGCACATTTTGTCTCTGTAACAAGTATGTAGTCCGACTACAAGTTGGGTCCTTTCCTTGAGCAGCTCCGATCCTCTTTGAGCGTACTCCACCGATGTGAAAGCTTGATAGAATCTCAGAATGCAAGCAGCAGCTGTTGTAGGTGTTGGCACCTCAAGCCCCTCACCTGTCCCTTGCCCCACAACCTGGCCCCGAAGCCCTTTGCCTCATGCTTGGCAGAGTCAGCAGAAGCAGCAACCTCATTGGCAGCCTTCTTGGCCTTGTGGGAGACATCCTCCTGGGCAGCCTGTAGATGTTGTGGAACAGATGTTGCAGGAGTTAGTGTCATGCTTATCCCTGAACAGTATTACAAGGACAGTGAGACTAGTTTGGCAGCATAGATCTTGCAGTTGGTATCATAGGTATGATGCCAGCAACAATCACCCAGGTGTGATGATTGTACGCCAGAACTTGGCCGACAATCAAGACAATCAGGTGGTTGCTGTCACCAGTTGCAGGAATGTTTCAAACAGACACCAACATCAAGCTACATCAAAGGTGACACATGACTAGTGTGGTACACACCACATGAGGACCCTTGAACTCAACACAAACAGCCTGTTTGTATGTAGGACATCACACACCATCAACGCAACATATAGCTTGACTGTTGTTGAAGATTTCAGACTGAATACTTGACTGTCGTTGAAGATTCTAGACTGAAGAATCCTACCTTTCCTCTCCTGAAGATCCTACCAAAGAATCCCCTTGTCTTCTCCTTACCCTCCTCTACAGCTGCCTCTGTCTTGATGCTGGCCTTCTTGGCGTTGTGCTTCAGCTCACCGCTGGCCTTCTTGGCTCCGTACTTGAGGTCACTGCCGGCTGAAGCAGCGGAGTCACGCACATCCTCAGCTGCAGAATATAAATAAACAGTGTTCACACTACTTCAGACGAGTTGTATTGCTGGAGCAAGGGTCAAGAGGTGAGTGAAGCATGCAGATTCTTGTGTCCAACAGGGAAGCAGCAGGAGGTACATCAGCATCTCCGACTGCAGAATACAGATACAGTACAACACAATTCCAAATGCACTGATACAGCTGGAGCATGATTCATGTTTTTTTCTCTGTGGAGTACAAGAAGACTAAGGGAGATGTCTTCGTATGTGGAGTCTGGTTGACAGAAGCAGAGCATTCTTACCCTTTCCGACCAGGGCATCCTTGGCCTTGTGAGCACCGTGACCAACAGCATG
>JARWLF010000287.1:0-19764 GCA_029853055.1 Scenedesmus sp. KT-U
CTTTGCCCGGCCCGTCCCCCGATGCGGGCAGGCGGGAGATGGTCAGGACAGCAGGCTGCGGGCCGTCGTCTCGTCGGTGATCAGCCCCGACAGATGGCCGCTGTTCAGCACCGCACGGATGGCGGCGATCTTCTGCGCGCCGCCCGCGATCACGACGATCCGGTGGCCTTGCGGGCGCTCCAGATCCACCGACAGCGTCCGCATGCTCAGCGTCGTGGTCAGGACGCGGCCTTCGGCATCGAAGAAATGCCCCATCATCTCGCCCACCGCGCCGGCGGCGTTGATCTCGTCGATCTCGTGGCGCTCGATCATCCCCGAGGCGACAAGCTGCGCGCCCGCATCCGCCGATCCCATTCCCACCAGCTTCAGCGTGGCGCTGTTGGACAGATCGAAGATCTCGCGCACGCCGGGCTGGGCCAGCAGGATCGCCCGGTCGCTTTCGCTGTTGGCGAAGAACGGCACCGGCAGGACATAGGCCTGCGCGCCGGTCTTTTCCGCAAGGCTGTGCATCACGTCATGCGGGTTGGCCGCGTAATTCCGCGTGAGCCCGCCTAGGACCGAGACGAACCGCACCCGCCCCGCATCGAAGCGCGGCAGGTTCTGGACCGCCGCCGCCATCGTGCGGCCGTGGCCCAGCCCGATCACCTGATGCTCGCCCCGCTCGATCTCGCGGCGCAGAAAGCCCGCGCCGGCCAGCCCGAGGGCGCGCAGCGGAATGTCCTCCTCGCCCAGATCGGGGGCGACCTCGCAATGATCCAGCCCGAAGCGGGCGCAAAGCCGGTCTTCCAGAATGGCGCATTCGACGATCTCGCCATCGATCGAGACCTTGACCACGCCCTCGGCCACCGCCCGGGCGATCAGGCGATGCGCCTTGACGCCCGGCAGGCCCAGCCGCTTGGCCACCGCCGCCTGCGTCAGGCCGCCCGCATAATGCAGCCAGGCCGCGCGGATCGCCAGGCTCTGCTCGGGGTCCACCGGACCGCGCCGCGCCATCAGCCCGCGGCCTCCATCAAGGCGCGCAGGGCCTCGGGATCCAGCACCGCCGGATTGGCCTTCATCGAGGACGAGGCCGCCGCCGCCTCGGCCGCCTGCGCCCGCGCCTGCGCATCGATGCCAAGCGCGGAAAGGCCGGGCAGGCCGCAGGACCGCGACCAGCCCGCCAGCAGGCCCGCAGCCCGGTCCATATCTGCGCCGGGTTCGCCGAAGGCCGCGCCGATCCAGCCCGCCACCTCGTCCATTCGCGCGGCCAAGGCCGGGTTGTTCACAGCCGCCCGGTTGGCGACCAGCCCATGGGGCAGAAGCGCGCCGCAGATCGCTCCATGCGCCGCCCCGGTCAGCCCACCCAGGGGGCCCGCCAGCCCATGCACGACCCCGAGCCCCGAATTGGCCAGCGCCAGCCCGCCGCACAGGCTGACCCAGGCCATGCGGTCGCGGGCCGCCATGTCCTCGGCCTCCATCAGCCGCATCAGCGCCGCCAGCCCCTGCGGGATCGCATCGCGGCACAAGGCATCGGTCATCGCATTGGCCCGCGTGCTGAGATAGGGCTCAATCACCTGCGTGATCGCATCCAGACCCGAAGCCAGCGTCACGCCGCGCGGGCAGCCATCAGTCAGGGCCGGATCCACGATGGCCAGACGGGGCAGCATCCGGGCATCACGCAAACTGACCTTGCGCCGCGCCTCGGGCACGCCGATCACCGCATTGCGCGTGACCTCGGCGCCGGTCCCCGCCGTCGTCGGAATGGCGACAAAGGGCAAGGGCGCGTGGTCCAGCGGCAGCCCTTGGCCGACAACCTCCAGATGATCCATCAGCGGCCGCGTCATGGTCAGGCAGGCCGCCAGAGCCTTGCCCGCATCGATGACCGCGCCGCCGCCCATGGCCACGACAACCTCGGCCCCCCGCCCAAGCCGCAGCGCGTCCTCGATCATCGGCAGATCGGGCTCGCGCCCTACGGACAGCCGGATCAGCGAACAGCCCTGTTCCTCAAGCGCCCGGGCCAGCCCGTCGGCGCGCGCGCCCGTCGATCCCTGCACCAGCAGCACCACCCGCCCCATCGCGGCCACACGGGTGGCGGCGCCAGCCACCTGGCCGCGGCCGAACAGGATCTCCGTGGCTGTGGCAAAGGCGAACGGGCTGGGCATGATCGAATTCCTGCTGTGTCAATCCGCTAGATATTCAGCTTATCGGCGCCGGTGTCGATATGGGGCGCCCAGAAGGCCACGCTTTCGACGATCTGCGCGATGACCTGCCGATCGTTGGGCTCGCGCTCCTTGAAGCTGAGCTCCAGGCAGATCTCGTTGTCGGCGGCGCCGCCCGCGGCCAGGGCGGCCAGCAGCGGTTCGGGGTGAATGCGGCCCAAGGCGTTGAATTCGTCCGTAAAGGGCCGGTGCCCGCCCTTGTCCATCAGCGATTGCTTGATATGGATGATCGGGCTGACGCGCGGCACGGCGCGCGCCCAGGCATAGGGGTCGTAATCGGCCGGGTCGGCACTCGTCACGTCGCCATGATCGATATCGGCCATCATCCACATCGGGATCGCCATGCCCGCCGCCGCGATCCGGTCCTGCAATGCCATCGCGGCGGGAATCGTCTCGCCGAATTCGCGCCCGATGCTCATCGGCTCCCAGAAGAGGTAATCCAGCCCGGCGGCGCGGGCATGGTCCGCGACCTCGGCCCAGCACTCCAGCGCGACATCGATCAACGCCTCGCGGCGGGCCGGATCATCGTAGTCGCGCCAGGTGAAGATCGCGAATTGCGTGCCCACCGACCGCCCGCCCAGTTCGGCGGTGATGTCGGCGAAGGTCTTGAACCAGTCGATATAGTAGCGCCGCACCTCGGCATCGGGATGGCCGAAATGATTGAGCCGCCCGTAAGGCCCGGTCATCCCGCTGGTCACGCGCACCCCCGTCCGGTCCAGCGCGGCGCGCATCTGCCGGGTCAGGCGGCGGATCAGAGGCGCGGGCCAAGAGGGATTGATGAATTCATGCGTCAGTTGCAGGTCGCGGATGCGGATGTCGCGCGCGACCGTGTCGATCAGATCATCGTGATCAGCGATGCGGTTGACCAGAGGGTTGGTGTTCAGCGAAAGCGTCAGCATCGTCGTTCCTTCAGGCCGCGCGAGCCAGGTCAGAGGCGTTGAACCATTCCGCAAAGGCGGCCTGCTCGGCGGCGCTCAGATGCAGGTAATGCTTGGTGCGGCGCGTCAGGATATCCTCGGGTGTGCGCGCCCATTCGCGGGCGACAAGATAGCGCGCCTCGACCTCGTAAAGCTGGCCGCCGAAATGCCGCCCCAGATCCGCAAGCCCCATCGCCCCCGCCAGCACGTCGCGCGTCCGCGCCCCGTAGAGCCGCCCGTAATGGCGCAGCAGCCCGCGCGGCATCCACGGATGCAGCTCGCGCAGCAGAGCGGCGAAGCTTTCATAATCGGCATTGGCGATCTCGCCGCCCGGCAGGGGCGCGGTCTCGGTCCAGTCCGGGCCCATCTGCGGAAAGATCTCGGCCAGCCGGTGCATCCCGCGTTCGGCCAGTTCGCGAAAGGTGGTGATCTTGCCGCCGAAGATGTTCAGCATCGGCGCGCCGCCATTGCGGTCCAGGTCGAACACATAGTCCCGCGTCACGGCCGAGGGGTTCCCCTGCCCGTCATCGAACAGCGGACGCACGCCCGAAAAGGCGTGGATCACGTCCTCGCGGCGCAGCTTTTCCTTGAAATAGCGGTTCACGGCGGCCAGCAGATAATCGATCTCGGATTCGTCGGCGGTCACGTCCTCGGCCCGGCCCTCATAGGCGATGTCGGTCGTGCCGATCAGCGCCATGTCGCCCTCGTAGGGATTGATGAAGATCACCCGCTTGTCGTGGTTCTGGACGAGATAGGCGTTCTGCCCCTCCCACCATTTCGGGACGATGATGTGGCTGCCCTTGACCAGCCGCACATTGCGGGCCGAGTTCGAGCCCGCGACCCGCGTGATCACGTCGCTGACCCAGGGCCCGGCGCAATTGACCAGGCAGCGGGCGCGGAATTGGCGCGTCTCGCCGGTCAGGCTGTCGCGGGTGGTCACGGACCAGGCCCCGTCCTCGCGCCGGGCCGAGATGCAGGGGCTTCGCGTCAGCACCGTCGCACCGCGTTCAGCCGCGTCCAGCGCGTTCAGCACCACGAGCCGCGCATCATCGACCCAGCAATCGCTGTATTCGAACCCCTTGTGATACTTGTCCAGGAGGGGCGCGCCCTCGGGGTCGCGGCGCAGGTCCAGCACCCGCGTGCCGGGCAGCTTTCGCCGCCCCCCGAGATTGTCGTAGAGAAACAGCCCCAGCCGGACCAGCCAGGCGGGCCGGTCATCGGGGCTGTGGGGCAGAACGAAGCGCATCGGCCAGATGATGTGCGGGGCGGCGCGCAGCAGCACCTCGCGTTCGATCAGCGCCTCGCGGACCAAGCGGAATTCGTAATATTCCAGATAACGCAGCCCGCCATGGACCAGCTTGCCCGACCTCGACGAGGTGCCCTGCGCCAGATCGTCCTTTTCGCACAGCACGACCGACAGGCCGCGCCCGGCCGCGTCGCGGGCGACGCCCGCGCCGTTGATGCCGCCGCCGATCACGAACAGGTCGATCATCTCGGGGTCATGGGTCATCGTGCTTCTCCTGTCGTCGGGCGCGACCGTGCCAAGGCGGCCCAGACGGGCGGCATCGCGGCGCGGGTCGCGGCAAAGGCGGGGTAAAGCCGCGCATAGGTCGCGGCCAGATCGGGGTCGGGCTTCTCGGGGGCACCCAGAAGCGGCGTCACCCAACGGTCGATGCAGGTCCGCATGTCGGGCATGGCGCCGATGGCGACGGCGGCCATCATCGCGGCGCCCGCCGCCCCGGCTTCGTCACGCACCGAGACGCGCAGCGGCGCGTTCAGACAGGCCGAGAGGATCGCGCGCAAACCCGGCGATCGCGCAGCCCCGCCCGTCAGGCGCAGTTCCGAGGGCAGCGGCCCCATCGCGGCGTAGCAATCGCGCATGGCCATGCCCAGCCCCTCGGCCACGGCGCGGACCAGATCGGGATAGCGATGCGCTGCCGACAGGCCCGTGAAACCCGCCCGCGCATCGGCATCGACGAAGGGGCCACGCTCGCCCGCCTCGGAGATGTAGGGATGATACAGAACCCGCCCAGGCGCGGCCTGCGCGAGCCAGCCGTCCAGCCGCGCGACCAGATCACGCTGGCCGACCGGATGGCCCATCTCGGACAGCAGGCCCGCGGCCAACCCCAGAACCCAGTCGAGGTTCAGCGTCGCTGCCATGTTCGTCTGGACCTGCGTGACCATGCCCGGCACAGGCAGGCAGATCACATAGCCCGTGCCCTGATCGTTGAGATGCACCCGCTCCGCCGGCACCGCGCGCAGATGAACCCCGGTCGAGCCGATGGTCGAACAGGCGACATCGCCCGGCCCGCCTTCATCATGGCCGCCCAGCACGCCCGCGCCGAGCGCGGTCATCACCATGTCCACATAGCCCAGACAGACAGGCGTGCCCGCCAGAAGGCCGGTGGCGCGGGCGGCCTCGGCTGTCAGCGGATGGGTGGTCTCGGTGCCCTCGACGATCGGCGGCAGCAAGGCGCGGCGATGCGTCAGGCCAAGGGCCGCGATCACCGTGTCGTCATAGGCGCGGCTGCGGAAATTGCCGAAGGTGAAGCTGGCCTCGGACGGATCGGTCGCGCGGATGCCGGTCAGGTTCAGGTAGAGCCAGTCCTTGCAATGCAGCGCGACCTCGGCCCGGTCCAGCAGATCGGGGTCGTGGGCGTCCATATGCGCCATCTGCGCGCCCTGCTGGCAGGTGTTCAGGCCGGTTCCGGTCGCCTCGAACCGCGGGCGGTCCTGACCCAGCCGCGTGACGGTCGGTGCGGCGCGGGCGTCCAGCCACAGCCAGGCATCGCCGACAGGCCCGTCCCGGCCCACAAGCCACGTCCCGTCGCCCTGCCCCGTCACCGCCAAAGCCGCCGTGCGCGCAGCGAGGCCCGGCACATGATCGGCCAGACCGCGCAGTGCGGCCGCGCAATCGGCCCAGGTCCGTGCCATGTCCTGCACCGCCGACCCGTCCGCCCCGCTGCGGTAGCTGTTCGGAACTGCGGCAGCGCCAAGCTGATGCCCGGCCAGATCGAAGGCCACGGCCTTGATCACCGAGGTGCCGGCATCGACACCGATCAGGACATCGCGCCCGCTTGGCGCACCACCGCTGAAGGCGCCCGCTTCGACCATCTGCTTCCCCCTCGCTTGCGGCGCCGCAAGGCGGCCCGCCGCCTAGTTCGATATAGCACGCATCCGGGTTGATAAACGAATTTTTTTACGGACAGCGCAAAATATTTCATCTAAGCTGATCCTGTTCGCCGCAATCCGGCGCCGGAACAGACGACGCGATGTCGCGGTCCGGCAGCACGGGGCAAGACCGGCGAAGCCGAAGGGGAGGTCGGCGCCGTGGTCATGAATACACCGCTTTTCCAGCGCCTTGCCGCGATCAGGCACGCGGCCCCCGTTCGCGGTGGCCGGGCTGCCGCCCGCACGGACGCGCCGCGAATCGCCCGCTCCTCCCGCAGAACACAGGACCAGAGAGGCCGCCCATGAGCGCAGAAGCCGAAAGCCCCCGGACCACGCCCCGCCCCGAGGCCCCCAAGGCGGCGCCCTCGTCCCGGCGCGGCCTGTGGCTGTCTCTGGCCGCCGGTGTGCTGGTCCTCGGGGCCATCGCGCTGGACACGACCGTCGTTCATGTCGGCTCGGATGCGGATGTCCGCCAGCAGGCCTTTTCGCCCGACGCCTATGGCCAGCAGGAATTCCCGCGCATCCGCGACTTCGTCATCAGCCGCGCGGTCGAGGCGCAGGTCCTGCACGCCGCCATCGCCGCCGACCAGCAGGCCGCCATCGCCGAATACGGCACACCGGCCTCGACCGGGGCGATCCTCATGGTTAGCGTCACTGGCGTGGCAGGCACCCCCCGCGCGGGCGTCTACCCGCTGGAGGTCGAGGGCATGCCCGAAGGTCAGGTGATCCGCGTGCAGACCGGCCCCGCGATCAACGGCACCGACCTGCGCGACGCGCCGGGCGACATCGCCTTTGGTGCCTTCCGCAACCAGATCGAGTTTCAGGATGCCGGATCGGGCATCAACCGCGCCATGGCCGCCGAGGTTCTGGGGCCCATCGACACCGCCAACCTGACCGGCCGCACCCTGACCGTGACCGGCGCCTTCCGCCTGATCAACCCGACGAACTGGATGATCACCCCCGTCGCGCTGGAGGTCCAATGACCGGCATCGTCCTTGCCGCGCGCAACGTCGCCAAGTCCTACGGGCAGGTCCATGCCCTCAAGGGCGTGAATTTCGACATCCGCCGGGGCGAGGTGACGACGCTCTTCGGGGAAAACGGCGCGGGCAAGTCCACGCTGATGAAGATCCTGTCGGGCGTCATCCAGCCCTCGTCGGGCGAGATCGTGCTGGACGGCCAGCCCGCCCGGTTCGCCAATGCCGCCGAGGCGCAGGCGCGCGGCATCTCGATCATCCATCAGGAACTGAGCCTCGCGCCCAATCTGTCGGTGCGCGACAACATCTTCATGGGCCGCGAGATCATGACCCCCTTCGGCGTGGACTACGCCGAAGAGGAACGGCAGGTCCGGCTGCTGATGACCGAACTGGAAGAGGATATCGACCCCCAAACCCCCGTCGAGGATCTGCGTCTGGGCCAGCAGCAGATCGTCGAGATCGCCCGTGCCCTGTCGGTGGACAGCCGCATCCTGATCATGGACGAGCCGACCAGCGCGCTGTCGGCCAGCGAGGTCGAGGTGCTGTTCAAGGTGATCCGCGACCTCAAGGCGCGCGGCGTCAGCATCGTCTACATCTCGCACCATCTGGAAGAGGCACTGACGATCACCGACCATGCGGTCGTGCTGCGCGACGGCGTGATGACGGCCAGCGCGCCGCGCGACCGGATCGACCTGGAATGGATCGTCCGCAACATGGTGGGCGAGAATTACGATCTGGGCAGCCCGCCCGACACCGTGCCCGGCAACGTGGCCCTGTCGATCCGCGGCCTGTCCGTGCCGGATGCGACCGGGCAGGATCTGGTGCGCGGCCTCGATCTGGACATCCGCGCGGGCGAGATCGTCTGCATCTACGGGCTGATGGGCGCCGGCCGGACCGAGCTTCTGGAAACCGTCGCGGGACGCTTGCGCGCCAGCGGCGGGCAGATCGTGCTGGACGGGCAGGAGGTCAGCCATCTGTCCATCGCGGACCGCATCGCGCGGGGCCTTGCACTGGTCCCCGAGGATCGTCAGCGCGACGGGCTGGTCCAGACGATGAGCGTGGGGCAGAACCTGTCGCTGGCCTCCATCGCGCGCTTCACGCGGGGCCTGTTCACCGATGCCCGCGCCGAACGCGCCCTGATCGAGGACAGCATCCGCCGTGTCACGGTCAAGACCTCGGGCGGGGACGCGGCCATCGGCTCGCTGTCGGGCGGCAACCAGCAGAAGGTCGTGATCGGCAAGATCTTGGCCACGCAGCCCCGCGTCATCATGCTGGACGAGCCCTCGCGCGGGATCGACATCGGCGCCAAGGCCGAGGTCTTCCGCCTGCTGGCCGAAGGCGCGCGGCAGGGTCTGGCCGTTCTCTATTCGACATCCGAGGTCAGCGAATGCCTTTCCATCGCCCATCGGATCATCGTCATGCACAAGGGCCGCATCTCGGCCGAATTAGACAGCAGCGTCTCGAAGGAAAAGATCATGGCCGCCTCGGGCGAGTCCGTGGCCGCCTGAGCGCGAAGAGGAAACCATGTCCGCATCAACCACCAACCCCGCCTCGCCCAAGCGCCGCCCGCTGAACCTGACCCGCATCCTGCTGGAGGGCCGCGCCTTCTTCGCGCTGATCGCGATCATCGCGGTTTTCTCGTCGCTGTCGCCCAATTACTTCACGGTGGCGAACTTCCTGATCATGTCCAGCCAGGTGGCGATCTTCGGCATCCTGTCCATCGGCATGCTGCTGGTGATCCTGAATGGCGGGATCGACCTGTCGGTGGGATCGATCCTGGCGCTGTCCGGCGTCGTGGCGGGCGCGATGATGCAGGGGGTGGAACTGGATGCGCTTGGCGTGATCCTCTATCCGCCGGTCTGGGCGGTCGTGGTGCTGACGCTCTGCGTGGGTGCGGCGGTGGGCGCGGTAAACGGCGTGCTGGTCGCCATCTTCAAGGTGCCGCCCTTCGTGGCGACGCTTGGCGTCATGTACGTGGCGCGGGGCATCGCGCTGCTGATGACGAACGGGCTGACCTACAACAACCTGCGCGGCCGCGAGGAACTGGGCAATACCGGCTTTGCATGGCTGGGCTTCAACCGGCTGTGGGGGATTCCGATCAGCGTGATCGTGCTGGCCACCATCGCCATCGTGGCGGGGCTGATGCTGTCGCGCTCGGCCTTCGGGCGCTGGCTTTATGCCTCGGGCGGGAATGAACGCGCGGCGGAATTGTCCGGCGTGCCGGTCAAGCGCGTGAAGATCACCGTGTATGTCGTCTCGGGGATGCTGTCGGCGGTCGCGGGCCTGGTGCTGGCCTCACAGCTGACCTCGGCCGGTCCCACGGCGGGCATGACCTACGAGCTGACCGCCATCGCGGCGGTCGTGATCGGCGGCGCGGCGCTGACCGGCGGGCGCGGCACCGTGCGCGGCACGATGCTGGGCGCCTTCGTGATCGGCTTCCTGTCGGCGGGCCTCGTGATCATCGGGGTTAGTTCCTACTGGCAGACCGTGTTCACCGGCGCCGTGATCGTGCTGGCCGTGCTGATGAACTCGCTTCAATATGGCGGCCCCCGCAAGGGCTGAGGCCGCCCCGACCTTCCCCGCACGGCCCGGAAAGAGGGCGGGCCGCGCGGAAAGACCCCCGCAAGGGGCAGACCACCAACCCAAAGGGAGAGAGAGAATGCTGAAGATGACCCGCCGGATGCTGATGGCCGCCGTGGCAAGCGCCCCCCTGATGGCCGGCTCGGCCTGGGCCGAAGGGCTGATCACGATCATCGTGAACGACCCCGCCAACCCCTACTGGTTCACCGAAGGCGAGGTCGCCCGCGCCACCGCCGAGGAACTGGGCTATTCCGCCAACGTGGCCGCCCATCGCGGCGACACCAATACCGAAAGCACCCTGATCGACACCGCGATCACCAACCAGTCGGTGGCGATCATCCTCGACCCGGCCAATGCCGACGGCTCGATCGGCGCAGTGCAAAAGGCCGTCGATGCCGGCATCCCGGTCTTTCTGGTGAATGCCGAGATCAATCAGGAAGGTCTGGCCAAGGCGCAGCTCGTGTCGAACAACGCCCAGGGCGCGGCGCTTGGCGCACAGGCCTGGGTCGAGGCGATGGGCGAAGAGGGCGGCCAATTCGTCGAATTGTTCGGCAACCCCGCCGACAACAACGCGCAGACCCGCTCGAACGGGTTCGAGACCGTGCTGAGCCAGTATCCCGAATTCGAGAAGGTCGGCCAGGAGGTCGCGAACTGGGACCGCACGCAGGGCTTCCAGCGGATGCAGTCGCTGTTGCAGGCAAACCCTGACATCACCGGCGTTATCTCGGGGAATGACGAGATGGCCCTTGGCGCCATCGCCGCGCTGAAAGAGGCCGGGCGTCTGGACGGCATCGTCGTCGGCGGCTTCGATGGCAGCCCCGACGCGGTCGAGGCTGTGAAGGCGGGCGAGATGGCCTATACCGTCCTGCAACCCGTGGCGGTCTTCGCGGCCGAGGCCGTGCGTCAGGCCGACAGCTACATCCGCACCGGCGAGACCGGCGCCGACAGCGAAAAGCAGCTGTTCGACTGCCTGCTGATCACTGCCGAGAACGCGCATCTCTACAGCGCGCCCTTCGTGCTGGATCAATAAGCCCTCTGGCGGCGGGGGCGCCCTGCCCCTGCCGCCGACCCTTCTCACGGAACCGGAACGCGCATGCTGCTGCTGGGCATCGACAACGGGCTGACCGTCACCAAGGCGGTGATCTTCGACGCCTCGGGCCGGGTTGTGGCCACCGCCCGGCGGCGCGTCGCGCAATCCATGCCGCAGCCCCGCCATGTCGAACGCGACATGGCTGATCTGTGGCGCCAGACCGCCGCCGCCATTTCCGAAGCTATCGCTGCCTCGGGTCAGCCCGCCTCGCGGATCGCCGCCGTGGCTGCGACAGCGCATGGCGACGGGCTTTATCTGCTGGACCGCGCGGGCGCGCCGCTTGGCCCGGGCATCCTTTCGCTGGACAGCCGCGCGGGCAGCGTCGCCGAGGACTGGGCGCGCGACGGCACCGCCGCGCGGGCCTTGGCGCGGACCGGTCAGATGCCCCATGCCTCGGCCCCTTCGGCGATCCTCGGCTGGATCCGCGACAACCAGCCCGACCGCTTTGCCGCCATCGGCCATGTCCTTGCCTGCAAGGATTGGCTGACCCTGTGCCTGACCGGCCGGATCGGCACCGACCTGACCGAGGCCAGCACATCCTTCACCGATATGCAGAGCCAGGTCTACGCGCCCGACATCCCGGACCTGTTCAGCCTTGGCCCCCTGCCCCTGCCCGAGATCGCGCTGCCCGATCAGATCGTGGGCCATGTGACACCCGAGGCCGCCGCGATGACCGGCCTTCTGCCCGGCACGCCGGTCGCGGCGGGGCTGCATGACGTGACGGCCTCGGCGCTTGGTTCGGGCAGCTATGCCGAGGGGGTCGTGGCCATCGTGGCCGGGACCTATTCCATCAACGAAACGGTGACGCGTCGGCCCCGGACCGATCCGCGCTGGTTCTGCCGCAACGGAATCGCCCTTGGCGAGTGGAACGCCATGTCGATTTCGCCTGCCTCGTCAGCGAACTACGACTGGTTCCTAGACAATCTCTGCGCCGATGACGGTTCTGGCACGCCGCTTCATCTGCAGGCCATCCCGCAGATCGAGGCCGCGCTGAGCCGCCCCTCGACGGCCCTCTTTCATCCCTATCTCTTCGGATCGCCCCACGGGCCGCAGGCCAGCGGCGCCTTCTTCGGCCTGCGCGGCTGGCAGGATCGCCCCGCCCTTCTGCGCGCCGTGGTCGAGGGGATCGCCATGAACCACCGCCACCATGTCGAGGCCCTGCGCGACGGGTTTGCCCCCCGCCACGCCCGCCTGACCGGAGGCATCTCGCGCGCGCCGCTGCTGGCGCAGCTTTTCGCCGATGCGCTGGACATGCCCGTCACCACCTCGGCTGTGGAAGAGGCCGCCGCCTGGGGCGCGGCGCGCTGCGCGGGTGCGGGTGTGGGGCTCTTTGCCTCGCACCGGCCGGATCCGCGCGACGGACCGGACGGCGTGACGCATCATCCCGACCGTGCCCGCGCCGCCGATCTGGCCGCACGCCATGCCGTTCTGACCGATCTGGCGGCGGCGCTGGCGCCGCTCTGGCCCCGGATCGAGGCTCTGGGCGAGCCATGATCCGCGATATCGATGTGCTGATCCTGGGCGCGGGCATCAACGGGGCGGGTCTTTTCCGCGACCTCTGCGAGCAGGGAATCGATTGCGCCATCATCGACAAGGGCGATTACGGCGGCGGCACCTCGGCTGCGCCCTCGCGGCTGATCCATGGCGGCATCAAGTATCTGGAAACCGGTGAATTGCGGTTGGTGGCGCAATCGACGCTGGAACGGAACCTGCTTCTGAAGAACGCGCCGCATCTGGTCAGGCCGCTGCCGACGGTGATCCCGATCTTCTCATGGCTGCGCGGCATCGGCCCGGCCCTGCGGACGCTGATGGGATCGACCACCGCCCCGCGCAGCCGCGGCGCAGTGCTGATGAAGGCGGGGTTGGCGATGTATGATTTCTACGGCCGCCGCCACCGGGTCATGCCGCGCCACCAGCTCTGGTCGCGGGCCCGTGCGCTGCGTGAAATCCCGCCCCTGACACCGCGCATCCGGGCGGCGGGGCAATATTACGACGCGGCGGTGACGCTGCCCGAACGGCTGGTCTGGGAGCTGGTCGCGGACGGGCTCAGCGCCCATCCACAGGCATTGGCGCGGAACCACACGACCCTGGCGGGGACGGACGGCCAGGTGATCCGCTTCGACGGCCCGTCCGGGCCGCTGGCCCTGCGCCCGCGCATCGTGGTGAACGCGGCGGGCCCGTGGATCGACCGGGTGAACGCGGCGCTCGGCGCGCCGTCGCGGCTGATCGGCGGCACAAGGGGGTCGCATATCCTGCTGGACCATCCCGAACTGCTGGCCGCGCTGAAGGGCCGGATGATCTATTTCGAGGCCGATGACGGACGCATCTGCCTGGTCTTTCCCTATCTGGACCGGGCGCTGGTCGGATCGACCGATATCCGCGCGGACGACCCCGACAACGTGGCCTGCGACGATGCCGAAATCGCCTACTTCCTTGGCGCGCTGCGCGGCCTGCTGCCGGGTCTCGATTTCGACGAAAGCCAGATCGTCTATGCCTATTCCGGCATCCGGCCCCTGCCCGCCTCGAATGCTGCCAATCCCGGCCTGATCAGCCGCGACCATTCCGCCCCCGAGATCACCCCCGAGGGCGCGCGCCGCTGGCCGATCATATCGCTGGTGGGCGGCAAATGGACGACCTTCCGCGGCTTTGCCGCCGAGGTCGCAGATGACCTGATGGCGCGCCTGGGCGTCACGCGCCGCCGCGACACGGCCCTGCTACCCATCGGCGGTGGCCGCGATTACCCGGCCGATCCGGGCGCGTGGAGCGACGACGCGGCCCGCTGCAGCCTCGCCGCGCCCGCCCGCGCGCGCCAGCTTCTGGCGCGCTACGGCACGACGGCCGAGGCCATCCTGCAGGCCGAGGGCGCAGCGCCGGTGATGCTGGAGGCCAGCGATCACAGCGAACAGGAACTGGACTGGGTCATCCGCAACGAACAGGTCGGCACGCTGGCCGATCTGGTCATGCGCCGCACGGCGCTGGCGGTAACGGGGCGGCTTTCGGCGCGCGACCTGTCGCGGGTGGCCGATCTCTGCGCGCAGGCGCTTGGCTGGGACGACGCCCATCGCGCGGCCGAATTGCGGCAGACGCAGGCGATGCTGCTGACGCGGCACCGCCTGCGGATGGATCAGGCGGCCTCGGCCTGATCCAGGCGGGCCAGACGGGTCTCGACCGCCAGCATCTGGGCGACGGCATTGGCCGCCTCGGCGCCCTTCTTCACGAAATGCTCGCGGTAGAAGCCGGTCAGAAGCTCGGTCTCCTGATAATTATGCGGCGTCAGCGAGACCGAGAAGACCGGAACGCCGGTTTCCATGCCCGCCTGCATCAGCCCGGACACCACGGCCTGCGCCACGAAATCATGCCGGTAGATGCCGCCATCGACGACAAGCGCCGCCGCGACCACGGCATCATATTTGCCGGTCTGGGCCAGCTTCTTGGCCAGCAGCGGCATCTCGAAGGCGCCGGGCACGTCCCAGGCCTCGACCTGGGCGCCGGGCATCAGGCCGGCGGCCTCGGCGACGAAACCGTCATGCGCGCGGTCCACGACATCGGCGTGCCAGCGGGCCTTGATGAAGGCGATACGAGGAGATTTGGTCATCTTTCAGGAACCTTACGTTAGCTGCGTCAGGCCCCCAAGGCATACCACCACGGGCGCATGGGGACGCCCGCAGCGGTTCTCTTCCATCCGGACTATACCGTCGGCCCCGGAATTTCACCGGATCTGCTGACCCTCTCCCGACGGGAAAGGCGCTCGCGGGCTGTCACCGCCGGTGGGGAATTGCACCCCGCCCTGAGAACACTTGCAGAATAGGCATTCCGAAAAGCGGCGCCAAGGCCCAAGCGGCAGACCAGCGGCAAAAAACGACATCAGAGCGGCTCGATGTCGCCTTCGGCCCGTCTGGCGTGGAAATCGGCGACGAAGGCGTCCAGCCTCCCCTCGGCGATGGCGCCGCGCAGCCCCTCCATCAGGCGCTGGTAGTAATGCAGGTTGTGCCAGGTCAGCAGCATGCCGCTGATCATCTCCTTCGCGCGAAAGACGTGGTGCAGATAGGCGCGCGAATAGCCGGTGCAGGCCGGACAGGTGCAGGTCTCGTCCAGCGGGCGCGGATCGTCCTGGTGGCGGGCATTCTTGATGTTGACCTGCCCGCGCGGCGTCCAGGCCTGCCCCGTCCGCCCCGAGCGCGAGGGCAGGACGCAATCCATCATGTCGATGCCGCGCTGCACCGCGCCCACGATGTCATCGGGCTTGCCCACGCCCATGAGGTAGCGCGGCCTGTCCTCGGGCAGAAAGCCCGGGGCGTAATCCAGAACGCCAAACATGGCCTCCTGCCCCTCGCCCACGGCCAGGCCGCCAACCGCATAGCCGTCAAAGCCGATCGCCTGCAGCGCCTGGGCGGATTCCTCACGCAGGTCGCGGGTGACGCCGCCCTGCATGATTCCAAACAGCGCATGGCCCGGCCGATCGCCGAACGCATCGCGCGACCGCTGCGCCCACCGCATCGACAGCCGCATCGAGGCCGCGACCTCGGCTTCGGTCGCGGGCAGCGCGGGGCACTCGTCAAAGCACATCACGATGTCGCTGCCCAAAAGCCGCTGGATCTCCATGCTGCGTTCGGGCGTCAGGTGGTGCTTCGATCCGTCGACATGGCTGGAAAAGGTCACGCCCTCCTCGGTCAGCTTCCGCAGACCGGCCAGAGACATGACCTGAAACCCGCCCGAGTCGGTCAGGATCGGCTTCTGCCAGTTCATGAAGCGGTGCAGCCCGCCCATCCGCGCGACGCGTTCGGCGGTGGGCCGCAGCATCAGGTGATAGGTGTTGCCCAGCAGGATGTCTGCCCCGGTCGCGGCCACGCTGTCGGGCAGCATCGCCTTGACGGTCGCCGCCGTGCCCACCGGCATGAAGGCCGGGGTGCGGATCTGGCCGCGCGGCGTGTCGATGACGCCGGTGCGCGCCTTGCCGTCCGTGGCATGGAGTGTGAATCCGAAACGGGTGCTGTTCATTGTGCCTGACCTCTGGAAGCGGCCGCTTGTAGCCTTGGCCGGGCGCGGGCGCAATGCGCGTGCCACTGGACCGGGGGCAAGGGCTGCCCTATATATTTGGTCGGAATTGAAGGATGAAGCGATGACCGAACCCCTGATGGAGGGCGCGCCCCTGATCGCGCCCTCGACCACCGATCACCCGCTTTACGAGGCGGTCGTCGAGGCCTGCAAGACGGTCTATGACCCCGAGATCCCGGTCAACATCCACGATCTGGGCCTGATCTACACGGTCGAGATCAACGACGCCGCCGAGGTCAAGGTGATCATGACCCTGACCGCCCCCGGCTGCCCCGTCGCGGGCGAGATGCCGGGCTGGGTCGCCGACGCGGTCGAGGCAGTGCCGGGCGTCAAGCAGGTCGATGTCGAGATGACCTTTCAGCCCCAATGGGGCATGGACATGATGTCGGACGAGGCCCGTCTGGAACTGGGCTTCATGTAGCATCCGGCGCCCTGCGCGGGCGGGATCGGGCACCCTGCCCCGCCCCCGCGCCTTGAGCGACCGGGTCCGGACGCCTATCTCTTGCAGGACGTAGTCGAGGAACGCATCCATGTTTGCCCTGCCCGGAACCGCACCCGTGACCATCACCCCCGCCGCCGAGGCGCAGATCGCCCGCCTGATGGCGGGCAAGGGCGCCTATGGCCTGCGGATCGGGCTGAAGAAGGGCGGCTGCGCGGGCATGGAATACACGATGGAACTGGCCGAGGCCGCCGCCCCCGCCGAAGAGGTCGTGGAACAGGGCGCCGCCCGCGTGCTGATCGCGCCGATGGCGCAGATGTTCCTTTTCGGCACCGAGATCGACTACGAAACCGGCCTGCTGGATTCGGGCTTCCGCTTCCGCAATCCGAACGTGACCGACAGTTGCGGCTGCGGCGAATCCGTGCGTTTCGAGCCGCTGGAAGGCAGCCGCGCCGCACAGGGCTGAGCGGCCACAAGAGTATTGCGCGGCCCTCCGCCTCCGCTTAACTGCTGACGCAGTCAAACGGAGGAACGACATGGCACCGCGCAAGCTGGCAGCAGGCAACTGGAAGATGAACGGCACCCTCGCCGCCCTGGCCGAGGTCGAGGCCCTGGCCGAGGCTCATCCCGCACCCGGTTGCGATGTCCTGATCTGCCCGCCCGCGGTTCTGATCCATCCCCTCTCGGCCCGCATCGAGGGACGTGGCATCAAGCTCGGCGGGCAGGATTGCCATGCCAAGGCTTCGGGCGCGCATACCGGAGATCTGGCGGCCGCGCAGCTGGCGGATGCCGGGGCCAGCCATGTCATCCTCGGCCATTCCGAACGCCGCGCCGATCACGGCGAGACCAGCGAGATGGTCGCCGCCAAGGCCCGCGCCGCGCATGAGGCGGGCCTCGTCGCCATCATCTGCCTGGGCGAGACCGAGGCGCAGCGCGACGCGGGCGAGACGCTGGATGTGATCGCCGCGCAGCTTGCGGCCTCGCTGCCCGAGGGAGCCACAGCCGCGAACACCGTCATCGCCTACGAGCCCGTCTGGGCCATCGGCACCGGCCGCACCCCCACCACCGAGCAGATCGCCGAGGTTCACGCTCTTCTGCGCGCCGATCTGGGCAAGCGCCTGTCCGACGGCGCGGATGTGGCGCTGCTTTATGGGGGCAGCGTCAAGCCCTCGAACGCGGCCGAGATCTTCGCGATCCCGCACGTGAACGGGGCGCTGGTCGGCGGCGCCAGCCTGAAAGCCGCCGATTTCGGGCCGATCGTGGCGGCCCTGTCGGCTGCCTGACAGCTTCGGCGTGGCGGGATCATTTCGGCATTGCGCCTGACCTGCCGCGCCTGTATCTACGCCCGCAGGCACCCGTAGCTCAGCTGGATAGAGCGCTGCCCTCCGAAGGCAGAGGCCAGGGGTTCGAATCCCTTCGGGTGCGCCAGGCCCTGCATCGCCAAAAACGACGATCGGGTCGCGAAGATCTGGCGCGTTTCGTATTTCGAGCAGCGTCTTGCCTTGTTCAAGGGCGTGACAAACCCCGCTCCCTGCGGTCAAGACTTCGCCCACTATCCGGCCAGCGTTCCGTTCATTCTGTCGCTACGCTGCAGGTCGACCTGATGATAACACGGGCGAAGAGCTGGACGGAGCTGACCAGAAGGCAAAGGCGCGCATGGCTACGCGCGACTCGCCACCACTGACAACTATAGTAATCCGGTGCCGCCGCCGGTTGACATCCGCCTTGGTATTCCGGACTGGGCCCTAGCTTTTGTCACGCTATCCCGGCAACACAGCATTGCTGTTAGTCGCCGTGTGGAAATATCGGCGCGAGAGCGGACCGCTCGAACTGCCCGCTATTCGCTTTGCTTGATACGCGAGATTTTCGAGATCAACCTCTGGTAACGAGCATTGATGAACGGCTGATGCGCCAGCTGGTTATGCGTCGGCGCAGGCATGGCACGGATGTCCGCTGAGGATCTGGCACAAGATGAGCTACTTGGCCGTTCCTAGTGTCGCGCGCTCAACTGGGGATTACTGCTTGGCAATCTGACGCGGCGCTCACCCACGGCGCCGCCCGACGCGACCGGGAATGCTTCACCGGCCTTCGGAACAATCGTCGCGGCTTGCAGTTGGCTCATGCTACCGGCAGCGGGTGCACTTGTTGGGCCGTCGTAAGCCAATCACCCGAAGAAGCGAAAACGCAAGGCCTGCAAGATGAGCGAGATCGGTTTTTCGTGACGTGGTGATCATCGGCGCGGGCTTCGCCGGGCTCGAAGTGGCCAAGCGCCTTGGTCACGCCGGAATCGCCGTGACGGTAATCGACCGGCGCAACCATCACTTGTTTCAGCCTCTGCTCTATCAGGTCGCAACAGCCGCTCTGGCAGCGACAGATATCGCCGTGCCGATCCGCAAGATCCTGCGGCGCTATCCTTCGGTCCGGGTAGTACTTGGCGAGGTGACAGAGATAAGTCCCGAGGCGCGGCGAGTGCAGCTCGGCTGCGGTCAACGGCTCGGCTATCGTCACCTCGTTCTCGCGACTGGGGCGCGCCACAGCTATTTCGGCAACGACGAATGGGAGAAATGGGCACCGGGACTAAAGACGATCGAGGACGCGCAGCATATCCGTTCAAGGCTGCTGAAAACCTTCGAGCAGGCAGAATCCGCGTCCGACCCGGCTGAACGCAGGCGGTTGATGGATATCTCGGTGGTCGGCGGTGGTCCGACAGGTGTCGCGATGGCGGGCGCCATCGCAGAACTGAGCCGCCATACGCTGTTGTATGATTTCCGCAGCATTGATCCGGGCAGCGCGCGCATCACCCTGATCGAGGCGGGCCCGCGCCTGCTAGGAGGGTTCGGCGAGGACATGTCAGCCTATGCCGAGGCCAGGCTGGACCGGCTCGGGGTCACCGTACGCACAGGCGCACGGGTCGAAGAGATCGGCACAAGCTTCATCAGGATCAACGGCGTGACACGACCAGCCGGCGTGGTGGTATGGGCGGCGGGGGTCGCGGCCTCGCCGCTGGCACGGCAATTGGGTCAGACTGACCGTACAGGCCGCATCGCTGTGGACGATACCCTGACCATTAGCGGCCTGCCCGAGGTTCATGCCCTTGGCGACGTTGCATTGGTCACCACTCCGGAGGGGCTGCCGCTTCCGGGCTTGGCACAGGTGGCCAAACAGCAAGGAATACATCTGGGGAATGCCTTGGCCGCGCACCTGACCGACGATACACCCTTGCCGCCCTTCTGAACTGGCCCCCTTTTCGACCGGACACTCGGGCATAACCATGGAGGCTTAGGCATATGCCTGAGCACGTGCTTATGTCTGAGATAGAGATCATCACCGATGGCGGCCG
>JARWLF010000288.1:0-19747 GCA_029853055.1 Scenedesmus sp. KT-U
CAAGCAGACATAGGCAGACGCCTGCGCTTCTCTCTGATGGGATTGCTGATGTGACAAAGGAGCTGCTTTTGTGCCAACAGTGGGGTCATCATTTGCACAGCTGCTGGTGGCAGATTTTCAGCTGCTGCTTGCAAGGCATTCAAACTAACCAAGGACAGCACTCAGCGGTACGATAACACCCATACTACTACAAGCCACTCACCCTTGAGCATTGGGTTGTAAAATGATTCTCCTCGCTCCTGCAGAGTCACCCCCAGGCGCTTGTATATTGCCTCAAACTCGCGTCTGCTGGCGGCACAGATGCGCTGCCAGGCGGCCACACACTGCTCATCACCAGACTGCAGGACAACACACGACAGCAGCAGCAGGGGTGCACAAACAGGCATAGACTACATACAAGCTCGCAGCACTGTCATGATTAACAGGTGTAACGGAGTTCAGAGCTGTGAACACTGTGTTGGCCTGCGACACTCACTACAACACCAGAAGACAGTATGCTTGGCCTGGCCTCTGCTGTAACAGTAGCTTACACCTGACGATCAACGCCTGACAATCTGCAACAGTCCTGTGCAGCCCAGGCAGGTGGTCTGAAGCAAGCTAGATGTACGGGTTCATTGCATGCTGTCACCTGGAGACGTGTGACTGCCTCACGTGCTCGTGTCCTGAAGTCCTCCTCCTCGTCAAAACGCTTCTTAGCAGCCCTGCAACAAACAAACATGAGCAGCTGTGCAGTAAGTCCCTGTCAGGAGAGCAGGCCAGACCTCTGTGAACCGACCCAGAACGATGCATCCAGTATCCCTTACAACCACTAGCCAGCCTGCTACTACTGACGCTTCAAGAAGTAGTGGGCTGCCAACCATCAAGACTGATAGCGCCGAGTCACGGTCCTGCGTATCTGGCCCTGAATCAGTGACATGCTGCTGACAGCAACTGACGCCTTGTGCAAGTCACGAAGCATCAGTACTGCTGCAGCTATCTGTGCGGATGCTACAGATATCAACTGCTTGCAGAGGAGCTCATCCAGCCCTGCTGCTGTGTCACACCTGTACAGCTGCTGCAGATCTGCCACGTCCTCATCACGTGACTCAGCCAGTCCTCCCGGTCTGAGCTCTGCCATGTGTTCTATCAACATGCCAAACTGTGTGCCCCAGTCACCAATGTGGTTCAATCGCATCACATCAGCACCACAGAACTCTAATGTCTTGCAGATGGTGTCACCAATGATGGTGGAGCGTAGGTGACCCACATGCATCTCCTTGGCTACGTTAGGGCTGGAAAAATCAACGATTACTCGCTTATACCGGAGCTGGGGGGCCAAAGTCTGCACACCCTCCTTCAGCAGTGTGTTGACGCGCAGAGCAAGGTAGTCTGTTGAGATCTTGCAGTTGATGAAACCCGGCCCAGCTAAGCTTGTTTCCTGGACGACTGAGTTCTGGGGCAAGCCTTTCACGATAGCTGTTGCTACATCACGGGGGTTCTTGGGAGCTCCCTCCTTTCCCTTCAGCTTGCCAAACAGTGGCATAGCATTGTTGCACTGATAGTCACCATGCTGAGCATTGTTGCAGGGTGCAACGATTGGCTCTGCATCCTCAACTGCTGGGAAGGCTGAGGTGATTGCTGTTTTGAACAATCCCGACAGCTCGCCCCTGAGAGTGACTGCTTGTCCTGGTGCTGCCATGCTGATGGTGGGAGAGACCTGTGGTGTCTTGGCTGCTGCTAGCTGAGTAGTGCCCCTACCCCTCAAAGCAACTGATCTACCACCAAGTGTCTGCTTGAAAAGCACCCGGGAGTACAGATCGGTTGATGCACAGCTCAATTTGCTCAACATAGGTCTGCGCACCCCAGACTCGGGTGGCGGGCAAGCTGCGAGTGAAGCAGCTTTGGTAGTCAATCACTACCAGGTCGTATTTTCTGAATGCTTGGATTGTTTAGACAAGTCAGCATCCGCCGGTTGATCGGCGTCCGTGGGAAATTCAACCGGTGTCAGAACAATCAACCGTAGGGAGGTGTTCCTGCACACGCTGCTTGTACTGCCCTGCTGACTTACTGCCAATCGGAATAGCGTCATGAGCTGTTTGCGTACTGTTGCTGTACACAAGCACCAGCGGTCGCAACAAGCCTCTGCAAGTTGTCCCACCTTTATGCCGATGCTTCCTCTGCTCAGGACGGCAGTGCAGAAGATGTAGACTTGGTCTGCAGATGTGCATGACGTGACACGTGCGCTATCTTCACAGCCGGTGCTGTAGCTGACAACAGTATCGGCAGTCCAGCAACATGACGGGCAGTAGACGTCTGGACAAAGCCTCAGAACCGGACTTGATGGCGATAGATCAGCAGGAGCCGCCTCAGCTATCTCAACAGGGCATGGGGAAGGTACTATACTGTTCCCAGCACACCGTGGAACCTTGGTGCTGCTTAGGCGACATGGTCCAGCAATGCTGTTGTGCCCTGCTCCAGTGCCTTAACCAGCTGAATGCTAGACCTTGGCAGAACCTAAACTACAGTTCATTAGCAGCTTTCACGTGACTACTGTGTCATGATAGCCAGCAGCTGCAGAAGGGGGTTGCATCCCTCATGGGCATCTTTGGCCAGGACAGTAGCTACTGGGCGGCCTTCTGCTGCAGCATAGAGGCTGAGACAAACATATGTTTTTCATGGTGTTTCGGTTATGTACGCAGGGGGCGGGGAAGGGTGGCAAGCGCCTGCGTGCTCCCGCTCCATCTGATCTGTCTGCTGGTCCTTCCAGCTCAGGTCTGGCTGCACCAGAACCCTCAGGCTCAGTACCGCCAGCACCCAACATGGTGCCCAGGGAACAGGTGACAGCAGCAGTGACAGCACACAGCATTTCTTGATATGCGATCGTGCTACCCTGATAGGGTATGCTACATGTATGCTTAGGGTGCTGTTGACCAGCGTCAGTTCCCATGCATGCATCCTAACGAGTTACAGCAGCAAGCAGGCAGCTGAAGTGCCAACGTGACTTGACACTATAAGCACAGGATAATCATAGGGATAGCTGGCAATTACCTTGCACAAGTGTGCAGTCTGGATAGCATTGCATTATAATCCACTGCAGGTGATCCTACCCCTTGATCTGAACAGCCGCATTCGTTGTAAGTGGAAGGATGGAGAGTATTACCGCTGCAAAATTCTTGAGCGGCGTCTGAAGCCAGATTACGATGGCACCAGCACAAACCCATTTGACACTTGGGAGTATTATGTACATTTCAGTGGACGTAGGTATCTGCAGTTGTAGCAATCCCTGTGTCAGCAGCATAATTGCTGTTTCACTGTTGCGCATTGCATGCAATTTGGTTATCACTACCATTGCAATATACGAGTAGTCATGACACGGTCATCACCACCTCCTTAAAACACAGTGGCATATCAGCTTCTGTGCAGACGGTAAGTGCACACAAGTGTTGCCCCCAAACCGAGGCTGCTGTTCTTCTCTGCTGGCTTGTGCTGTCTTCAGTAAACCGTCGTATGGACCAATGGGTTGACACAGCAGACTTTGATCTCAACACGCTGGAGATGCAGCTGGAGGAGGTGGGACCAGACGGCAAGTGAGTCACAACAGCAGCCGGGCTGCCCACATGGTACACCAAGCAGTGTGCCAATGATGCTTACTGCTGGCAACCACACAGGATGGGCAGTTGTTTGCGACAATGCTACTGGGGACTGCTGTCTGCAGTGGAGCTTGCGGATGTGCTTATGTTGCACATGACTTGGTTTTGCTGTTATGACAGGAAGCGGAAGAAGACCGAGGAGCCTCTGTCTGATGACGAGGACCACGGTGACTTTGACCCTCAGCAGCTGAGAGAGCACGAGGAGTTCACCAAGGTCAAGAACATCGACGTCATACAGCTGGGCATGCACGAGATGGACACTTGGTACTTCAGCCCTCTGCCACCAGAGTACAAAGACTGCAAGGTGATTTCAGTGCTTGGGATGTGAATACGCAGACTTGCCATGCGCATTATCTGTTGTGAAGCTTGCCTCAACCGTCATCATCTGTTGGAGAATACTCGCAGTCAGAGACCTGAGCTATACATAGTCAGTCTCTGCTGTCAGCCTATGTTTGTGCCTGGTGTGATGGGTGATGGGTGCACAAGTTTATTCTGTACCTTCGGCAAACATGTCCTTGCTGGGACCAGTCTATATGTCATTGAAACTTATCTTGTATGAGGTTTGTTGCTGTCTGTGCTGCCTCTGCAGAAGCTCTACTTCTGTGAGTATAGTCTTCACTTCTTCAAGCGTCGCACCCAGCTCCTGCGCCACCTCAGCAAGTGTAAGTTGCGGCACCCACCAGGTGATGAAATTTACAGGAAAGACAACATCAGCATGTTTGAGGTACGTATGCTGAATTCGGACACGGCGGAGAGCCAACAAGTGCCGAGTCATGTACTGTTGTGCACCAAGCATAATCTGCTGTTCTCCGCCGTCTGCCAGTGTTGGTTCTTGTCTTGCTAGTAGTGTGCTCTGTTCAAACAACAGCATGAATTCTTTGTGCTCTACAAACAGTTTTTTCAGACTGCGGTGCTCTGCCAACAACGAGTTAGTCGCACAGCAGGACCAACATGCTGCACGCCTGCAGCTGCAGTTTTTCACAACTTACTGATTGATCTCACAAGTGATCTACTGCTGTTGCCCTTGTGGGTTTGGGGACTACTGCTGCTCACCAGGTGGATGGCCGCAAGGAAAAGCAGTACTGTCAGAACCTTTGTTACCTGGCTAAGCTGTTCCTTGACCACAAAACCCTCTACTATGATGTGGACCTGTTTCTGTTCTATGTGCTTTGTGAGACAGATTCACGGGGAGCACACATTGTGAGTCCACACCATACCAAGGGGTTATCTTGTCTCTGCCCTGCTGGCATGCTATACCGGTAATGCAGTGGTTGCAGCTGCATATGACTATGAATGCAGATGTCACCAGCAGCTTGTTACCAGGACACTGATACAACAATTAGTCTGTGAGGTGTGCTGTGTTGATGTCAAGTAAGGCTTGCCGCTTTCTGCCCTCTCCCCTGTTGTGCAGGTGGGTTACTTCAGCAAGGAGAAGAACAGTGAGGAGGGGTACAACCTGGCGTGTATTCTCACCCTCCCTTGCTACCAGAAGAAGGGATATGGCAAGTTCCTCATCAGCTTCAGTTATGAACTTAGCAAGCTGGAGGGCAAGGTGTGGAAATGACCCAGCATGGTTTATGTGTTGCTGTGTGCAGTGTATGTTTGTAACACCAGGTGCTGAACCTGCCACATGGCCCTGCTGGTGTCACACCCGACCATACACAGCGCAGTCAAAGTGTACTTTGGTACCTTGCTCATGTGCATCATGATACCCTGTGACAGTGGATGGCAATCTGCGCTGCTGTCGGCACAGGTTGGCACTCCTGAGCGTCCCCTCAGTGATCTGGGCAGAGTGTCTTACCGCTCATACTGGACTCGAGTACTGATGCCAGTGCTGAAAGAGCGTGACGGCACACTCAGCATCAAGGAGCTCAGCGAGCTGACCTGTATCAAGCCAGATGACATCATCTACACGCTGCAGCACCTGGGCCTCATACAGTATCAGAAGGGGCAACATGTGTTGGTGGCGGCACCAAAGTTGCTGGATCAGCATCTGAAGGAAGCTGGAAGTTGGGGACTCCAGGTGTGCTGGTGCTTGGATGGTTTGTCATGAGGGCTTGTGTAGCTTGTTATGATGTCTACTAGTGCTCGCTGTTTGTGTAGTGGTTTGGGTGTCCATACAGCAGATGTGTCTCTCACCAAGATAAGCCCAATGTGCTTCTCTTGCCCCTTCAGCTGCTTGGCAAGTGACATAACCAGCGCCACTGATTACTTGCTCTGCTTTGTGTGTTTGGGATAGCCCTCCTTTGAGCCTTGCCTGCAAAAATGTTTCAAGATGGATGCGCACATGCAGCAGTGTCAATGTCGGCATCTCGTCAATGTGCTAGGACTGTGTGTCTATGCCTGTTAACCTGGCGCTGGGTCTGTCCTATCTGTAGGTTGATCCCAGCAAAATCATCTGGACACCATATGATGCTACACATGAGTATGCCAGCATGAAGGCGTGACCCTCCAGGTCAACCAGCCCGGCTGCTCCATTGTCGTCCCAGCTCTGTGTTGCAACAAATCAATAGCTGCTTTCTCCTTGGCCAGCCATGCAGCACAGCTAGACAAGCTGCACACCGTAAATCTGCCTTCTGCAGATAGTGGTGGCGCTACAAACTGTCCATGTCCAGCAGCTTACGCTGCTGGAAGCACTTTGTGTAGAGCTTTCAGTAGGGAATGTGGTTAGATTTGTAGGAAGATCCTGATCAGCTCAATGCTGGCAGTCTTTGTATGAATGCAAGTTGTAACTGTACTTGGAATTACCAAGTATCTTGAAATGCCTGTGCATATGATCACAACTTCTTGTGGCTACTCGTGGGAATACTGGTATCCTTGTTCAATGCAAATACCTACAAACTAAGGCAGTGGTAAGCTGCGCGGAAACCGCAGATTGGGCCGGGAGGGTCGCGACCGGGCGCGGGAAGGACCTCACCGGCATCCGAATCCGGGGGTTGCATGTTTTCGCGCTCTTTGTCAGAGCCTCTGGCACAATCTCCGCCCTGAGCGAGGCTGGGCTGTGTCTGCAAAGATTTGTTAAGGGCAGGTGCCGCGGCCGGTTGTGGTCTTGGGACCCCAAGAACGTGCGACGACGTGTACTGCATTGAATGCGGCTCCAGTCAGCCACACCCTGAATAAAAGCGCGCTTTGATTGTCACTGACCGTGTCATGTACCACGTCAGACGTATGATGCCGCTGCACACTGGCTCAACAGCAGCTGCAATGTTTGGCTGAGTCTGCCGCATGATGCGGGCTGTCCCCCGCGGGCAGCTGCCCGTGCCACTGCAGTGCCACATACACACGGACCTGTCTTCGTGATCCACAGTGCGGGCATAAGGGCTTGTATTTCAGGCCTTCATTGAGTCGACACGCACAAGCAAGCGTAGAAAACTACACAAATTGCATTGCAATGGGTTGCAGAAGCTGCAACAAGGGCCCCTTGTCAACAACGTAGCACGACATCACCAGGATGTACAGCGACGGAGTCTTCCGCTGCGTTGCCGCTTGCAATCGTCGGTAGTGCAATGAGACAGTGAGTCTGCAGTCGATGCCATCCACCGGGTGACAAGCGAATGATTATGGAGATCACATAACAGGACTCGGTTGGCCCAACCGGGTTTGCTGTGTGTGTGACCAAGTGCAAGTGTGGCGATGGGGTCCGAATGAAACACCCGCTGCTTGTCAGCCACATACAGGGGTTGCATCTTCCGCTGGGGACTTTCGTCCAGACGGACGACCAGTGCTCGGAAGCTTCGTTTCGAAGCAATATCTCGGCCCAGAACATCGTCCCGACAGTACAGTACTTGTGGAAAAGCTGTACAAAAGCGGTCAAAATCTTCGTCCCACCGGACGACGGGGTCGGTGTCCTTCGTTTCAAAGGCGCCTTCGGGGCCTCCGAAACGTTTTGGACGACGAAGATGCGACCCCCGGCCACATGCACAGTTGCTGCTTGACCTGTTGTGTGTGGAGAATATGGTATTTGCCTTCATAAAAGGGCGGTTTTCTTGCCCAGTTCTTGGCTCGTCAAACGGGCGAAGTTACTCATGTAACTACTGAATTCCATAGGCCTAAAGACCCGATAGGGCCGCTGGAACTGACTCGAGGTGGCGACCCCGACTTGGGGATGGCACATTGTGCAGTAGTCATGAGCATAGCTGCCAACTTTGTTTGGTCCATGACCCGGTGGCACCCTCACAACCAAGATTACCACTTTGTTGCATTGAAAGACTGCACTTCATACATACAAGTCACACTCGTGATCAGTGTCTGAGGTGTACATTCCTGCTCACCATAGGTAGCCCCGCTTACTTGGCAGGGTACAGTGGATGTCAATGGCCGCGTTTTCCAGCGGCAACTTAGAAGTTAACCCTGCATGTCGTCAAGACCATGTTAATGTGACCTGCAGTCTCTGAGTTTGCCTCAAAAAGGCAGTTCAGCTCTGACAATCACTGGACGCAAAGATACAAGCACACTATTGCATGCAGCCTGTGGATGCATGCCTGCCTTCATGCCCAAAACCACAGAATGTCAACATGCTTGATGCCAGCTACACTGCTGAAAGAAGCGTAGCTGGTACTGCACATGGCCCAGTTCGAAGCCGCATACAAAAACATACAGAACAGGCATGCATGTGCATGCATTATGACAGAGCCATGTAGCCCTGACCCATGGTGATGGCTGTGATCATCTTCTCTCGCAGCTCTTCATAACTGGCATACCGAGGCAAGTCAAGCTGTCTGAAGCATGTATGAGCAGCTGGCAACCGAGCAGTGCGGTCATTGCGATCATACATCCTATCAACGCTTACTAAATGGAATGCAGGCTCCAGTGAACCAAACCCTTCAGCAGGCATCCCATCGCTGCCACTCCAAAATTGCAGCAAAGCACGCCTCTGCTGTTCATCCATGCTATCTATTGCTTGCCAGAACCAGCTGATCTGTGGCTCCTTGCCTGTGTATCCATCTTCATATTTGCAGTGCTGGCGCAGATCGCTGATATCAATGTTTTGATCTCCACAAACCAGTATCTGCATCTCCAGTGGTGTGAAACCGTACTTCTCCACAAGTTCACGAGGGATGAGCGAGTGGAAGGCATCGATGATGGCGCTCATCTGAGCCTCCACTGCACCCCACAACATCTTCTGGGCCTTGAGCAACACATACTCACGCTTGTTGGCATCAGTCACCTTTATGTGGCCGCCACCAGGCTTGAGCGCTATGCTGGCATCAACACGAGAGCTACTGTCACCGCTGAAGGGGCTGGCTCCGCTTGGAAGTGCTGGGATCTCAGGCTCATCCTTTGCCCCTGTACCGCGGCGTGTGTGCTGGAAGTTCCAAGTAAAGGTCTCAAATATGAGTCTGCGACACAGACAGCGCACAGTTACATGGAGTGCAATTCTGACACTGCAACAACAGGCTGCATACAACAGCGACATCAACTTAAGCAATCCCACGATAGCAGGGCCCACAAGAACCAACAGCTGTGGTGATGTACACAGGCTTGGTTGAAGTAGGTGAACTGGTAGCTTTATGTATTGCACTGTCACCAGATAACCTTTCACAACACGAGAACACAATGCCTAGCATTTCTGAGGCACTCACCCATCGATCTCCAGCTGCAGAATCTGCATGAGGCTTCTAAACTCTGTAGGATCTAGAGCTTGAAGGTCCATCAAACCCAGAGGAATGCCAAGCAGCAGCTTCCAGAACGGCTCACAGTAATTCAGATTCAGCACCACAGGTCCCAACTCCTTGCCACGGGCAGCTGTTTCCAGCAGGGCCTTAGCCATCAACATGCCCACAAAGTGAAAACGTTTCAAGTGACTTGCAGTGTTGGACAGTGGATTGATGTACAGCTGGTTATGATTGGGACCACCAACCCAGAATAGGTCTAAGCTGCCACGCCGAAGAGCTGCACAGATACTGCTGAACCATTCTCGAGTTACACCACCACTGTCCATTCCGGCCTCCCCGATAAAAGTGACCTTGAGTGGCTGACGCCAGACATTCTGGCCCTGCAGCAACGAAAAGCATGCAAAGCAGCTCAGTGAAGCTGAAGACCAGACCAGGGAAAAAGGAGGGGTGATATGCACAGAACAATGAAGATGGTGCAAGTATTGAATGTAAGGCCAGAGCTACCTGGCCTACAGCTGCAACCTAGAGCTGGAACCACGGGTTCTCACCTTGCCACTAAATGTGGTCACACTATCCTTGAAGCATCTAGATCTCCTAACTTCAATCTTGTGGATAGGTCCCTCAACCGCCAGTTTGGCCACCTCTTCCAAGAAGAGCTTGCGGCGCATCTTGAAATCCTGCCTAACCCACCTTCGGGTTGTGGGATCACTGCTACTGGTACTAGGCTGCAAGGGCATGACGAGCAACTCCTCTACCTGTTCCCAGGACATGGCTGCAGTGCCCAGGGAATCTAATCTAGTTGACAGCTGCTGCAGTGTTGGCAGCAACTGTTGTTCAATGGATACTGGCTGCTGAGGCTGCTGTTGCTGCTGCTGATCACTAGCAGGCCATGAGGGTGCTGCTTGTTGGCAGCCACAACAGCGCATAGCTAGCTGAGCAAACTCCTCTGCTATACGATCACTGTCGAGGCCAGCTGCTGGAGTACGGGGCACCAGATTGCTCAAGCAGTGCTGCTGGACAGCTGCCTGCACGGTCCCAAGCAGACCTGGGGCATGTCGTTCTGTGAGGAGCTGAAGCAGTACAATGCCATAACTGTATGTGCCATCAAACGCCTGTCCACTGAGCTGTGCATTACTGCTGAACATGAAACAGGGGTGGATGTAGGGCAGCAGCAGAGTGTTGACTGCTGCGACACGCTGTGCATCTGGCGCGACACATAGGGAAAACTCCAGCTGTGTCAACATTGCTGGCACTAGGCTTACTTTTGCTGTCGCTGCCTGGTTGACTTGCACATTGTCTACGACGAGCATCTGAGCTATGGCTAGAGGAGACAAAGGAGCAGACAGTGCACTGCTGTCGAGGGCGTTGGCTGCTGTTTCTGTAGGGCAGGAACACATGCGTTTGTGCGACTGCAGGTAAGCAAGAGCTGAAGCTATGTCATGAGCAATAGCAACACAATGCTGCCAGCTGATGAAGCCTTTCTGGAGTCTTGCTGCAAGGGTCTGGTTGCCATGGCTCTCCTCAACCACCCACAGAACACACCCAACTTCCTCAACTGCTTGCACATGCTGCTGCTGCCATGGCTGCTGTGGCTGCTGGCCTGTTTGCCTGGTAGGGCTGATGCTGCCATCCTCATCCATGGGCTCTGCTGTGTCCAGTCGTTCGATGCAGATTCCAAGCCCTGCACACACATTAGGGTGTGCAACACAGAATCTTGCGTAGGCCCGGTACACCTCCAATGTATGGACTGGCTGGTTGATGCTCAAGCGCCAAACTTGAACATTGCTTCCTCTGAAGGTGCCGTTGTAGAACTGGTAACCTGCGCGCTGTTGTGGCTGCACACCAGCGATCATAGCGCTGATCTGAGTCATGGCAAGGGTCTGGATACCCAGGACGTGTGTCAGATCAGATGACGTGCCCGATGTGTGCACAGCTGTACTGATCTTGCCGCTGCCAACGCTGCTCAGCTTCTCATCTGCTCCAAGCTTTTCAGCACGGGCTAGAAGCTCTTCAGGATTGTCCAGCACCTGTTTGGTATCGAAACAAAACTGCACTCAATAAATAGCCTGGAGGTGCAACCCAAGCACTTGTGTGTGCAGAACAGTACTGCCAACTGCCGCGGCGTACCTTGCTACCTGGGAGTAAGCAGGGAACCAAGCAGGCAGCAGGTCACTTGTAGTATTATTCCTATGCAGTAATAAGACCTTGCCTACCTGTCGAGTGCGCAACTTGACATTGTCTGCTGGAGCATTGTTGCAGTAGAGCAAGTGCTCTGAGCCTGGGCTGCGGGCACTGTTGTGTGGTGATATCCGGGGTGTGCGCCTAAATTTGTTGTCTCGTATAATGGCGCGCGTGTCATCATTACCAGCAGGTCTGCTCCCTCCTGGGTTGCCGCAGCGTTGCAAAGCAGCTTCCAGTTCGGCAATGCGCTGAATGGCTGCTCCCATACGTGCTTGAAGATCCAACAGCTCGTTGCTGCGCAGGCTGCTTACTTCACTCTGCAACCACAAAGCAGCAACCACAATGAACACTAGGGTCTGGACTTGCATACGAGAGTGTATAGGCAACAAGTAGGAAGCATTGTTCATGGCTGCAAATCATGTTGCACCATCCTGATTGTCTGGTTGGCAATGCTGTCAAGGGTCTCTCCACAAAATGCGACATGCTTGCATCATGATGTACCCACTGACCTTGGCTGTGTCCAAGCCCTTTTGAAGCTCGCGCTGCTTGATGCGCTGAACAGCCTCTTGCACCTCCCATGGTGTGGGGTCTTCGAGCTCTCCAAAGTCACCACTGATCTTGACAAGGCTCTCCCTGCTGTAGTCGTGAGGGTCTGTCCCGCTGCGGATTATGAGTAATGCATCCTCCTCAATGACCACAATCATGCGCCCTTGGGGTTTTAGCAAGGACAAGAAAGCAGGCAGGTCCTCCTCTGACAGGGAGTTGTCGCAGTAGATGGCATCATAGAGGATACCGTCAGTGCATTCTGGGATCAGAACATTAGTAAGAGACAGCTGAACATTGCTGATGGCTGCCTGCACAGACTCTGCAGCAGCCAAGCTCTTGACCACATGCTCAGGTGGCAAGCGCTCTCGGAGCATCCGCAGATTGCTGCGGCTTGTTTCAAGCCGACTTGACAGGCACTCGATACCATGCACGGTACCAGAAGGGCCAATCATGCAGGCTGCCACTGCTGTCACATAGGCGCTGCCACACCCAACATCAAGGAAGCTGGAGCCAGGCTGGAGGTCAAGCTTCTCCAAGGCCATTGCAACAAAGCTGGGGTTGGGCATGATTAGTGTGGACCCATCAGGCATGCGCACAGTGACTTTCTGATCTCTGAATGCTTCCCGGTGTCGATCTCTTGGCACAAACAGATCACGTGGGACGACTAGCATGGCAGCCTCTGCACGTGGGTTGCTGAGATGTCCTTTGGCCTTCAGGATGTTAACCAGCTCCTCTGCAGTGTGCTCCGTCTTTCCAATCGGCCCTGAGCAAGCAACACACACCAGCAGATGTAACAGCTCGTGGTGGGTAACTACGAGGTTGCCAGGTTGTAGCTCCAAGCTCTTCACACAGCCAATTCTGCTCTGGTCCTGCTATACGTTAGCAGTGAGTACTTGGGGGCTCACCTGCTGCTATGTGTGCTGTTTGCTTGGTGCTGGTCAGCGTCAGGGCTGCATGGAGGGGACCCTTGACATTGGCCAAAGTGCCGATGCTATGGCCACCACTGCTGAACCTGAGTGTGCCTTCCTTGAGGTCCAAGGTCAGTGTGATCTCACACTTGCCGTCATGGAAACGAAACATGGGACCTGCCTTGCCCTTGTGGCGGGCGGTGGAACCCCTGCAGGGCTTAGCCACCTGCTGCCAGTTGGAGAGATTGCTGACATGGAAGTATTTGCCGCTGATGTAGATGTAGCCATAGTAGTCCAGGCCAATGCCACAACCTTCCTGACCAATGCTGTGGTTGAGGTCCATTGAAGCAGGAGCCACACCAACCAGGAAGTTGGCCACACTAGTATTAGCAGGCTGCACGCACAAAACAGCAGCAGGGCTTCAAGTGCTGCTTATGACTGCCATGCTACTATGCTTCAAGTCAGCTTTGTGACAACCACAAATATACAGCAAGCATTTTCAACGCTTGTCATCAAGCCCACCTGCTCCAATCGCACGACCCAACTGTGAACTTCTGTTCGACTGTACTCCCGCAAGCCTAAAACTGTTGCTTGGCCAAGAAAGGAGTCAAACTGTGCATGTGGTTTCAAGCTCGCGGTGGTGCCTTCGCTGTTTATGTGTATCCACTGGCAGCACTTGGCACTGTTCCACTTCAGGCTATGGGCAAGGTCTAGGAACATGTTGCTGCTGTGCAGGGTGATGCTGTCCATGATGTTGTCCAGTGAGACGTAAGGCCATACCTCCTCTGCAGAAAGCATTGCGAAACTTGGATCAAGATCCGCCAAGCGAGGCAGAGCATACAGCCGCCCTCCCTTGCAGACTTCAGGATGCAAGTGGCGCTTAGAGAGCTTGTTGAACAAGTTGCAACGGCGGATGCGTCACACAGTGCGGCATGCACCAAATAGATGATGCTACGATGACCTCCTTTGGTAGGAAGGGTACACAGATCACAGCGCCATGATGATACCGAACACGAGACTGCACATCAACATGCTGCTTACCTGGCAACCCATCACCAGCACCTTGCAGCGTGCCATTCTTGTAGAAAGAGATATGGTGCTGCTCCATATCAAGCTGCACCGTCACCAGATCACCTTCGGCATATGGCTCTGCACAACGTGTGACCAGCTTGCCAGCCACGCGAATGGTGCCATTACTCAGATAGTATGTGCGACTCTTCATCTCCTGGGGATCAGCGTTGAGATCATGACCCCCAACAGTCACCCCAATGAACAAGTTGCTGTCCTCCACATGGTTGATGTAGATGTTCCATGTGTGCTGACCACTAGCAATGCAAAGTGTGCCAAGCACTGTCGCATAGTCGCCTCCTTCATTGGACATCTTGGTGACTGTCAGTCCGTCAATGACATGTAGATCCCGTCCAGCCCTTACTTCATCCCACCTGCATGGGCCAGCAGGCAGATTAATGTGTTTGATGAGAGCCAAAGTACAGACCCAACAGTACAGCAACCACTGTAGTCCGACCTGCTCTTGGAATTGTGAGTTAATACATCACATTAGACTGTCTGTGCTGCCATACTGCAGATATCTGTGCTGCCATACTGCAGATATCAGGATTCTGTCACTATTGTGCTATTCCAATCATACAATACCTTAGCTCGCCAGTGTATTCACCCATGTTGAGCACTGTAGGTCTGTTCTGTATTGTTACTTTGCTCTCCTCACTAGCCTGGGTGACGACAGCCACCAACGGGCCAGAGACACCTGTGAACGCATCCCCGAGATGGATGCCATTGCGACTGAATCGCAAGATCCCATTCGTCAAGTCCATGCCAACAGTCAACACATCGCCATTCTTGAAGCTACCTGAAGTTTGTGAGAAAGGAGCACAGTGAGTAGTGCTGTTGTGTTAGCTGCAAACAAACCCTGCTGTACTGAGGAGTATCTGTGAACCCTTCCACCAGCTCATGCAGCATATGCTTGATTGTGCCATCACCTGTGAACTCCTCCTCTCTGCCATTGAAGCGCCTGTCACCATCGCTGTGCAGGGCCCACCCACATCCAACATCCCCAACACACTTGCTGGGATCCATGTCGGGCCGTGCTACACCCACCCAGATGCCATCAGGTCCCAAGTTATCAAGTATGACATGGAACTCATGTACACCGAGGTCGTTGTACAGTATGGTGCCACGTACAGTAGATGGTGCAGTGCTGCTGGTTTTGGTAGCTGTCAGGCAATTGCTAGATAACTCAATGTCACTGCTGCGGCCAACAGTGTCCCACTCCATGTCTGCTAGCGTCCTCGGAGTGCGGTTCAAGGGCAGAGTGTATGAGCCTGAAGACCAGAAGGAACATAGCTTTCCAAATAAGGTACTGAACAGCAACAACAACAAAAGAACAGCATTGCTTGCTTTGAGACGGACTGATACTGCCAACACGTGCATTGAAGTTTGGTAGAATGAGGTGCCCAACGCAATTGGATGAGTGACTCACCTAAGAGTGTTATTTGATCATGCTCGCTGTCAAATGACACAAATGGGTACAGTCGCCCACGTATGCCACGAGCCCTGCCTTGTTCAATGCCATTGCGCAGGAACACAATCTCCCCCTGGTCAGCATCCAACACTACTCCCACTATGTCGCCCTTGGTGAAGCTTGCAGCATTGGTAGCCACACGGCGCCCGCCGACTCGTATCACACCATTGCTCAAGTAGTATGTGCGATCACGCAGATCCTGTTTGCAGAGCACCCATACACAGTTAGTATATCAACTGGCATGACAAGAACTGATGTGGTCTGTGGACAAGTGGCACTACACGATGCTTCGATCCTAGAAACCACATCTGGATGAAAGACAGCAAGAATCGTCGAGCAGCTGACCTGAGGATCTTGGTCTAAGGGCATGCACCCTCGACAGACGCCTATGAAGATGCTGTCGGGTTCTGACAAGTTGTTGACCTTGATAAGCCACAGATGCACCCCGCTGATGAAGCCCTGATTGCAAAGTACTGTGCTGTAATCCCCAAAGACTTCAGACACCTTTTGCACAACACGGCCAGTGACACGCAGATCCCCACTGCAAGCCTCTGGATTCCACTCAAGGTCCAACTGCTGCAGCTTGGTGATGTTTACTAGGCCTGCTTGCAGATGCTGATTGGTACCCTGCAGTTCAGACAGGCAGATAGTGCAGAGGACCTAAGAACTGAAGCTAGATGTACAGCATACTCACGGACACAGCAAGTGCAGTGAAGCGATGTAGGTACTTGTACTTTTGAGGCCCTGTACAGTGATTTCAGATCTGGACACGAGAGTGTCTTATGCTACGAGGCGCAGTAGTATGCATTGGTCCGGTGACAATGCTCCTGTGCTCCTGATCCCATCAGCTCACACAGGAGCTGAACACAAGCTATCACAAGTCAAGGATGTTTAGGCCGTGCTGCGGTTGAAAAAAGTCTGTACCATGTCTGGCACTATGTACCTGTAGGAAGGCGAGGGAAGGACTAATAGGCGCTGTCAGGCCAGTGAACGCCTGTCCCAACAAGTGCCCATTCTTGAAAAACTTGGCGTAGCCACCAATGAGATCAAGATCTACTGTGATGCAGCAGTGGTTGCTGACAGATTCAACAAACTGCACATCTCCTATCTTTGGGGGAACAGCTGTGCTTGTTGCAGGGGTCGCTGCTCCAGTAGGGGGTACACCAGGCAGTTTCACCCAGACACCCCATCTCCGCTGTTGCCCGCCAGACTGTCCTAGGATCCCAACCTGGCTTAGGCTGAGCGCTGCAGCACTGGCTGCTGCCTCTGAGGCTCCTGTTACTACACTAGTAGATGCTGCTGCAGGCATGGCGCTCACAGCGGAGGCTGGAGACCCCACAGGCGCTCCAGGAATCGCTGAGACTCTGCTGCTGATGGCTGCAGGCAGGGCTGCAGCTAGTATGCTGCTGCTGGAAGCTTGATGTGGTTCTGATACCACCAGACCTACGAAGATATGACCAGGCTGTTGCCCCATGTTGTCTAATTGAACTGTCCATCTATGACGACCACCAGTGAAGGTGGTGGAACCATGGAACTCCGAGATTCCATTGCTGATTGTTGTGGCGGCTGTGTTATACTTGACACAAGTGTCAAGGTCAGCCATCTGAATGTCTGCTGTGGCTGAAGTCGGCGAAAACCAAGTGAATAGGGGGCTGGGTGTCAGCGCTTCGTGCAATGAAACAACCATCCCAGACTGCAAGCAGGCAGACAATGGCAGCAGCACGAGGAGTGACCTGTCGCTGAGAGCCTACTACCTCAATGCACTAGCCACAACACATCTGTCACAAAACCAGCAGGTCCCTACTGTATTAGCTGTGGAAAAGCAGGATGCTGATATACTTGAGAAGAATGTGTGTCCGGCTTGTGGTGGTCTATCTCTGCAGCCTCTCACCATGACAGTCACAAATGGGTACATTTGTAGAGCTGCAATGCTAGCACAGGGTAGGGCTGCCCTGAGAAGGACGCTGTCATTATGGCTGAGCGTGACCATGATCACTGGCTGACCATCCTCCTTTGGGCTAAGGTCCATTGAAAGCACATCCCCTTTGTTAGCGCGTGCCACTGTTGCTGTTGTGCAGATAGCATACAAAGGCTTTCTGGACGGATTATCCACAGGTACAGGGCTGGTAGGGTGTGCCTTGTTCATGCCATTCTGATTGTTGACTGTCCGGTTGTTCCCAGTTGGGGTACCAGCCCTTCTGTCAGGAGAACTGTTGCCAGCCTGGTTTGCCAGCTGGTGACAAGGCTTCAGGGCTGCAAGCCCCCAAGTTATACTGCAACAGCAAACAGCAAAGTGAGATGTTATGGGATCGCTGACGACAACATTGAGGTGTTCCTTGGTAGTCAGTGAACTTGTGGTCTGAGCATGCTAGCTGGACTGCACTGACCTGTCAAGTGGCCCGTTCTGGAGATCATCTAAACGAAGCTTGATTGTCAAACCACCACAGTAGGCAACAAACTTCATGACCTCCAACTCCATGACTCCATAGCTCTCCTTTGGTGTAGCCACTCTGCTGGTTTGCGTGATTTTCTGACATTCAATTGTCAGTGCCTGAGATGAGAGCGGCCTTGACCATCCGGGTATGATGGCTGTGCTTTTGTGAACTGGCACAGGCCGGGGCGCAGCTGCAGGCTGCTGAGGAGCAGCCACAGCAGTACCCTGTGACATCGGCTGAGCCTGCAGGTAAGGATCCAACTGTTACCACTTACTACTGCCACACACTGCTGTTGTCAGACCCTGCAGTGGCATGGTGCAGGGCACTGGCACTGTAACAGAAATTCTTGCCTCACCTGCTGACTATTACTGCTGCTGCTGGCACCAGTACTGTTCAGCGCTGCTTGTTGCTCCGTTGCTATAGGCGTGTTGCTTGCTGGCTGAAGGCCTGTAGTTGGTGCAGGTGGGTCTAAGACTATACCTTCTGCTGAGCCTGGTGCAACAAGACACAAAGCACAGTCAGCACTATAACGAAGGCAGTGCAGTGGTGTAAGAAGGGGTTTACATACAACAAACATCACAGGGTAGCTATACCTACCAGTTGGGCCAGTGAAGCCTTCGTCGTCAAAGAGTCCTCTGGGCCTGGAACTCCCTTGCCCCATGAATCCAGTTCACTGCAGCGTACCAATGATTGGAACTACGCTCAGGCATTGCTATGTTTCACAAGCTGCAATCCTATTTGTCCCCGACAACGCTATCGCTGCCCACTGTGGTGACCTGCCAAAGTTGCGTTGAACATGCTATGCGACCCTTTCCCCACCGGAACCCCTCCAGATTATGTGTCAAGAAAAGCAAGCGTGCAGAATACCGAGTCTGGCACATGTGCGAAGCAGCCTGCTTGAGGATACTGCTCCAGGACAGTTCAAACTGCCAGCTACAAGTCCTTCTCAACATGCAGGAATCCATGAACGCTCAAAAACAGTTTCATCGAGGTATCGGCAACATACTATTCGACTGCAGCCACTCATGGCAATGGACAAACGCATGCTCGCCCGAAATGTGTTGCTAGTTGAACATCGTGTCCATTCAATCTGGATACTAGCTGATTCCTATGATGCTCCATGCCATCATTGCTATATTTGGCTGCACGCACCTGTGGCCCGTGAGGTTGGACCGGACGTGCAGTACCTGTCCTTATGCTGAAAGGATATCATGTCATTGAAACTGAAAACTAATACTGTCATCAACTCTTGCTTGATTGGTGCAGCTGACTGCTTACAGGCAGCTAGCAGGCTCGGCTACGTTATCGGCCCCCGAGACCAGCAACATGACCACCCATGACCATCTTGTATTAATGAAGCTATCCAACAAGTGTTGTCAACGACCCTGGTCGCATCTAGGCATATATGTCGAGTCAAAGCGAATTGGCGTTCTGTTACAAACTGTCAGCAGCCTTAGGCCATCCTCCGCAACAACAATACAGTTGTTTACCACTTTACAAAACAATAAACAGCAAGCTGTTGCGGTGGGGTGCTGATTGCTGACACTTGCACCACTTACGGTCCCGCATCAGTGACACGGGTGTTACGCCAGCTGCTGCAACAGCGGTACAAGTTTTGATACTGTTAGAGCCAAAAAGTGTTGTGCTGTGCTGTGGACAGCACCTTGACCTCTGCTGTACTGCCACAGCTTGCCGCATAGTGGTGTGACTTTGAGACCAGTTCAATCCACCTTGCCAGTCATGGCTAAGCTCACTGTTAGGGTACTATTGTTGTAAGATCAGCAAGCAAATCAAGCTGGGTGCGTTGCCTACACTGACTTCCACGGTTTCGCTGAGCAGCCGGCTGTACGCTGAGAATTCCGGATTTGTTGTCTGTCTCGAAGTTCGTTTGAAC